>PVIU01000694.1:0-100348 GCA_004026605.1 Ondatra zibethicus
CCTCCCCCCCCCTTCTTCCTTGAAAGAGGGCATGGTGCCCTGCCCTGTTAGAAGTCCAAGGACCACCCCCATCCCTCCTGGCCTAGGAAGGAGTGAATTCAAAAAGACTCGGTTCTCAAAAAGATAATACATGCAGAAGAGATAGGTCCTGGTGTCATTGTTTGTGGGTTCTCCATCTGCCAACTTTCGCCGCCACATTCAGAGAGTCTGGTTTGATCATATGCTCATTCAGTCCCAGTCAGCCCCCAAGGTGCAGGTGAAGAGCAGAAGGTGGGAGAAGATGAGTTAGGAAGTTAGGACCGTGAGGGGCTGGTCCACCTACTGAGACAGTGTGCCTGAACTAATGGGAGCGCACCAATCCACCTGGACTGGGACTGGATTTTACTTTTCTTTACAGCCAAATAGTATTTCCTAGTGTATATGTACCAAATTTTCATTAATCAATATTCAATTTAAGGACACTTAGGTTGTTTTCTTTTCATGGATACCATGAATATAGTTGAGTAACTATCTGTGGAGCAGGCTGTAAAGTTTGGACATATGCCAAGAAGAGGTATCTTTCCCATACACCTTTTAATAGTTGCTGATTGCTGTTTGGTTGACACTTGCTATTCCGACTCAGTTAAGTTTAAATCTCAAAGTTGTTTTGATTTGATTTCTCTAATTACTTTGGATGCTGACCTTTATTTGAGATATTTCTTCACCATTTATTTCTTCTTTTGAGAGCTCTTTGTAATGAACTATTTTTTCCTGGATCTTTTTTTTTCTTGAATTCTGCATATATTCTGGATATTAATCCTATGTCAGATATCTAGCTGGCAATTACTCTTCCTCTTCATTCAGTTGATTTTTATTTTAATTTTTTAATCTGTGCAGATTTTTTTCAGTTTTATGAAGTCCCACTTATTGACTGTTTGCTTTATTTTCTTGGACAAATAGAGTACTAGTCCTTTCCTACACCTGTACATCATAGGGCACTGTCTGTGCTTTCTTCCAGCACGTTTCATGTTTTATGTTTTGGGTTTAGATCTTGCTCTATTTTGAGTTACTAAGTTTTTTTTCTAGGTGATAGTTACAGAACTAATTTGATATGGATGTCTAGTTTTCAAAGTATCATTTGTTACAGATGTTTTATTTTCTTCAGCTTATGCATTCAGCATTTTTGTAAAGTATTAAATAATTGAAGTTATGTATACTCATATGTGAGTTTTTGATTTTGTTCTATTGGTCTACATGTCTGTCTTTGTACTAGTATTATGCTGCTTAAATTACTATTGCTCTGTAGTATATCATAAGATCTGGATTGATAACCCCCTCTTTTTGCTCAGAGTTGCTCCATTTATCTGGGATCTTTGTGGATTCATATGAATTTTAAAACTTAATGCACACAGCAAAAGTGAAGCCATACTTGTTCCTGGTCTTAGCCAACTATCAGGAGCAAGTGAAGTTTTAGATCTTGGAGGAAAGCCCACAAAAACCAATTTACTAAACCAGAATTTACAATCTAAGTATTTATTTTTATATCCACAGTAAGTGCAGTCTTTACCTCCCATCAAAAAGCAAAAACCAAAAAATTTCTCTTCAGTACATAGATCACTATGGAAAATTACAACATATCCACATATAGAGGAATAGGAGATTTTGTAGATACCAATCCCAAGTGATACATCAATAACACAACTCTTGCATCTAATGTTTGCAGATCTGTTGAAAGAGGGAGCAGGAAGATTGTAAGAGCCAGTAGAACAGAAAGCTTGCTGTGAAATTGAGTCTTCTAGAAATGTTAGAGGAACTGTACCTGTGAAGTCTCATTAACGTGGCTGCTAACAAGACCTGAATGATGATGACATCAATAGGCATGCTAACATTGAAGGAAAAAAATCTCACAGGGCCTCAGCCCTAAATAAAGAACTACAGTGTTGTGAGAGTTAACAAAAATAGTCTTCACCAGAGAAAAGCCACCCCCCACCATTGAATATCCAATACCAGTGGTCAGCCCTGAAATTGTACATATACAAGTAACGAGTAACATTGTATGGGTTGAGCAGGTTGTATTTATGCACAAAAGGAGGAAGCGGGAGCACTCTAGATGCCACACCTTCTAGCTGTCGTGGCAGGACTGAGTAGGCCACAGTCAGGAAACAAAGAGATGAATGATGTACCCTGCTGGCCTCTTCCTTTTGTTCTTTCCTTTGCAATCTGGGATTTCAGTACATAGGAGAGTATCATCCACATTCAGAGTGGGTTTTCCTTCTTCATTTAATTCTTTCCTCAGTTAAATATTTCCATGAGTGGAAACACACTCGCAAATATGACCAGAAGTGTCTTGTCTCCTGAGTGACCTCAAACACAGTCAAGTGGACAATGAAAATTAACACACATGTGCCATGTGGTGTTTTCGTTTGTGTGTGTATCAGGACATGGTCAAATCAGCACCAACACATTTATGGCCCCAAACTTCACATTTTATGACACTTAAGAACAAATTCTGTTTATGTGAAAATCTTATATGCTGTTTTCCAAACTGTGTGTCCCCATGTCAACTGAGTGGAATAGCTAAATAAGGCACAGTAAAATAATAATGAGGATTATATTAAGAAATGGATTTAGGGGGAGGAGAATAGACTCAAATGTAATTTGTAGTAAAACCAAGAAAATGGAATTTCATAGAATCATAAAATAATGGGGTTGTCACTGCTAAAATTAAATTAGCTAAATGACATTAGGTTACATATTTTGATGGATTAGGACCCAAGTCCAATAATTAATGGGTAGTTAATAATCATCTGTCTTGTATAAAGTGCTGTAATGTCACTTGGAGGCCAATGAATAAATAAGATGAAAAATTATGATCAGAAAATAACAGTCATGAGCCATGGTTATAGACAGCTAAGTTGGGATAAATGTTGAATCCTGAGAGGAAAATGCAGGAATAAAATGGAAGAAGATTGACAGCAAGGTCAAGGGTAGCTTGCTAAGGGACAAGTGTCTCATGTAATTGAGCAGAGGGAAAGGAAAGAGCAGAGTGCCCATAGTACTTTATGGACTTAGATGGGAGACCTCATCTCCTTAAAGGTATCTTTCTTGATAAATACATGGGTTAAATTATTTGGAAGAAAGAAATGTACTAAAACAGTTAACCTAGTATATAGAAGTTAGTATTCAAACTCTGTGCCAAGAAAAAGCTCCAAGCTGCACACACAAAGGTCCTAAGTGAGCTATTGACTCATAATTATTATTCACAAAGCTTGGTAACCCAGGTCACCTGCTTCTTTTTTAGACAATGCTAAATAGGTAGAGTGGCAACCAGAATTATAGCTGCAGACACTTTCAGGATCTGAGAGATGATAGGCGAGTGAGAATAAAGACTCTGTTGGATATATTATTTTCAAAATGCCTTAAGCAAACACCATATGTTTTTACCTCAGCCACAGAATCTATATTTTAAAAATATAAATCTATGAGATGAAAATAGAAGAGAGGTTATTTGGAAAGGAGAGTGGCACACGTGTGATAGGGAAGAAGAAGCCACGAAAATGAGGGTCACATGAGCAAATTTGCATAATGTTGAAGCATGAAAATGTCCTAATAATTACTCACTGTTTTGTATAACAAATGCTTATTTAAAAGAAGAATGAGCTGTTATGTTGTAGAACAGAGGAAGGACATCAAACTGGCTTAAAACCTTTACCTTTTTCCATATAAGTCATTTTAGTTGGCTCTTTGTGAAGGAGTGTATCAAAGCAAATGCTTACATAAAACTAAATTCCAGTGAAGTTGAGAAAAAGCTAAATTAACAGTGTTACTCATTACAGATTTGCTCTATGGTGTGTTCAAACACAAGGCTTCTGCCAAGTGTTTTTGCTGCCATATGGGCACCTATTAATTACTTCCTTGTAAATGTGTCCACTGTCCCCTTGGGTTTGCTAAAGTTTGCTCTTGGAGAATTACTTTTGCTGCAATTTCTGATGCCCTTAATTTTAATATGGACCTTTTAGAGATCCAATAAATAGCACCCTCTCAAGTATGTAGCCATTTAAGAGATAGAAATATGGATTAGGTAAATAGATATCCATATATCAACACTGATGAAGCTACTGAAGGATATGGCTTACTATAAAGGCCAAATGGGACTTATTAGTGTTTAATGCTTAAATAAGGCAAGCTTACCCTTCTTGTGTGGACAGTTCTGCCCAATTCCAGATCCATCCTTGGAGAAGATGAGTCATGTACATGAACAATGAACAGAACAGACCTCAGAAAAAAAAGAACCAGGAAAATGCAGAGTAGCTTGGTTGCTTCTTTAACAATTGTTCACTTAAGTCACTGTGACTCCAAAGGAAGGATTTAGCAAGCTCAAGACTATGACTCATGGGATGTTTCCTACTGGATGTAAAATGTTTCTCCATGTCTATCTGTTCCAATAAGAAATCCAAGAGAATCACAGGAAACCAACAAAACCCCATTGATTTGGAGAATGTTCACCATTCTGTTAAAATCTGTAAAACAGGCATATAATAATGTCTAGTACTTACAAAATTTAATATTTTGTATTAACTCTAATTGCTATAAATATTTAACGACTCCACAAAGATTCTTTGTGAACAAAAGTGATTATCTTTTCATAAAAATATCTTTCTAGTTTTCCTTGTGGAAACACATTGCAAGCCAAGAGCTTTACGACATCACTCAACACCATAGAGTAGTCTATGGTTAGCAGCATCCGCGGAAGGTTCCTCTGCAATTTTACTTATTGACCAATATCCTATTAAAAGTGATTAGTCATGAATCCAGAGATGCTCTTGTCTTTTCTGGTCTTTTGATTCTTTCCATGGTTTTGATAGAGTGTTTACTTGATGAGCTTGTCTTTGAAATCAACTCAAGTTCATGTACCAAGCTAATATTAATAGGAATCTATTCTAAGATAGGTGTGTAAGTATAATGTATTTGTACCTTGCTGGACTGTTTAAATGTCTTTACATGGGGAGTTATAAATGATCCTCAGTACAAACCTTGTGAGGAAATGGTATTTATGGTAACTACTAAAGTAAATTGGTTTTACTTACCATTGAATACACGTGGTCTTGATGGGTGCTTGCTGTTGAAGGCATCCATCCATCCAGCAGCTTGCCCCACTTGCAGACTGGAATAATGTCTTGTGCTGACTTCTTACTTTATGGCAGCGATGCATGGACAGTCTGGGAAACCCTGAGCTGCATTCGTTTCATACTCAGTTTTGCAAGAATTTATGGCACACTTTCTACAGCTAGTTACCTAACTTCTCTTTGCTTGATTCTTCTTCAGCAAAAGAGAATGGTGTACCATTAAAGGTTATAGCTAATAAATATATTGTTGGTACATATATGTTGCTTATATGTATTGTTGGTACCAAAAACCCTCACTTATTAAACACCCAACTGTTATTCTATTTCTGTCCTTCTGATTTCCAGAGGGGTTGGTATCCTCCAAATCAGCCCCTGTTATTTATTTTGTTTGTTTATTTTTCTGTAACTGTCTTGGATGCTGAATTGGAACAAACACAGAGGTGGTGTTTTGGGCTGTCATGGCCCATTAGTCTGGCATTTCCTCCATTTCCATTGACTTCTCACCGTCTATAAAAGTACTTAATCTGTGGTTTCTGAAATGTTGAAAGAAAAATATTTTATTTGATGCATTGTTTTCTGTGTGAGTTTTTTATCTTTCTTACTCCAACTTTACAAGTTGGACACTGTTTATTATTCTAATTATTCCCTTTTAAGTGTTTAACTTACTGTCACAAATATTTACACTTGACACTTTAATGGTAGCGGGATGTTGTAAATGGAAAATACTTAGCTCTATGCCCCCATGGGAATTTTGCCTAATCATTTTCTAGAATGTTAGCAGAGGTGTCCTCTACAGAGATCTAGGGATGACATGCTCTAGAGCGAGCAGAGTTCTTCTCCTGGAGACACAGTGATAGTGTGTCCATGTGGCTGTCATTCCATGTATATCTTCTCCTCTAATGTCCCAGCACTTCCGTATTCATTTATATTTTATTTTATTATACTTGCAAGATTTTCCAGAATTCTACCATTCTTTCTCTTCAATTGGGATCTTCAGAATGAATGAGATTTTTAGGTTTTTTTTTCTTTTGCAAGCTTTTTTGGACTGTTAAATCCTCAAATATACCAAACCCACCATCTAACTGCTTCAGTAACCATTTCTCTGTCTCAATATGCCCCTCTTCTTGATATCTCATGAAACTGTGTCCCAAATTTACATGACACTTTAATCTCCAGTTTGATGATAGTTGGAGGTAGGGCCTTTAGGGTTCAATATAGCTGTACTTTGGTAAAAATTGGTGTAGAAGCTGAAAAAGGGAAAGAGGGATAGGAAAAGCAGGAAGGACACCAGGAAGGACTGGGGAGGGAAGGTCTCTTTCTCTCTGCTATGTGCTAAGATGAGTGTATGTTTATAAGCCAGGGGGAGTCTCCAATACATACTGAACGAATAAGTACTTTGATCTGGGACTTTTTGCTTCTAGAACTGTACAGCTAGGTCTGTGATACTGAGGTTCCCTGGACTAACTGTGGGTCAAGTAGACCAACACACCACATTCAAGTTAAACGCAGATAGGAGCTACCTCTCATTTGGGTTCATTGATGTAAGCTTGACAATAGCATGCATTCACATCCTCACTTTCTTCTGTCTAGAGTCCTTCATCCCAATTCTTCATGTAAGATATGCCAGGGTGGTGGGGGTTCATGCCTTCAAACTATGTACTCAGCAGGCAGATGTCCAAGGTGGAGGCCAGTTTGGTCTACACAGTGAACTCCAGGCCAGAAGAGTTGCTTAGTGAGACCCTGTCTCAAAACACAAACACCAGAACAACAAGCTAACCGAAAAAGATATGTCCCCATTCTCCAAGAGTTGCTGTAACTTCAGAACTTTCCTCCATATCTTTGTGAGCATCCCTCAGACACACAGTCTTAATCCTGGGGACATCATGCAATGCTCCTAGAGCAATGACTCCATCTATGTTTCTCTGCTTTATAAATGATGACACTCTCTGCCTTACGAGTGATCGTCTTAAACCAAGTAATTGTTTATTCACATTCTTTCTAGAGATAGTAAACTGAAGCCGAATAAATATTATTGACTGAAGAAATGGACTGGTGAATAAATGAAGATCATAAATGTTGAACAAGGGTCCCTAGACCAGAGGTACTAATCAAAGGATTAACAGTTTTTTCTGGAGTAATAGCTGTTTTGCACTGCTATTTACAAATTCATTCAGTGTTATTTATTACAATGTTGCTAGATCACACAATTAGATTTATTTTATTAGGCAAGGGGGTAGGGAGTTGAGAGGAGAGGAAATGTTCACTGTAAATAGTTATTTTCAATAATGCATTTAGATCATCATGGGTATAAAAACGTAACTATCCATTCTAAGCATAAGACCTCCCAATAATTATTAATATGTCACCTTTATGTGTGTGAGAATAGCAGTGGCTTATATAAAACAGTTGAAAACTTTCTGCTTTCAATTATCCTGCACAAAGGTTTGATAGTCATAACATAGACCTGTAACAATGAAATACATTTAGAGTTTAAAAAGCGTATTTTCAGAGGCACAGTTAGCAACAAAGTGATTCTAGCTACAGGCATAATATAATCTGAATATTCAGTATTATTATAATGTAGTCAATGTAATTTCATGTTTTAATAGAATACTGTGACATAGTAATGTATGTCAGCGTGTCTCCCAAACTTAAACCTGTACCCCACTCTCATTATGGGATGTAATGTTATAAATAGGATGTCACTTAATTCTGCCTTATTCTTAATGAAATCTGCAATCTAATAGCTGTGTATTAAAAGTTAAATGTTTTAGCCCTTATATTTCTGACAGCTTTTTCAAAATTTATAATTTCATTTGTAAGATTTAAAATAAAGTTGATTTTGTTGATTTCGTCTAAATCTTTTTCATGTTGATGATGAACATTTGCATACCCAGGATACATATGCATTCATGTTACATGCTTTCTGCAAACATGCAAATCTATTGCATAGGAAAGATCTAACAATTACAGTAATTTTTAAATAGAATATGAATCAAACTATAATAAGAAAAATGTATCATCTGATTCTTTCAAGTCTGGACTTAACAGTGGTCTTCCTTGCTACTCAGGATCTGAGTAAGTCCGTTGATTCATATTCAGTGCCATTACAAAGCAGTAGCCCTTTTCTCACCTCACTGTAATGTCTGGGTTAGGGAGAGAATGTGTCCTGTTCACCACAGTATTGACAGAGCCTCACATAGTGTCTGGAATATAGAACATACTCATAAAGTATCTGTTGACTGAATAAAGAGTGAAGAAATGTGTAGACGAAGAGCAGAGTTGGGAGGAAAAACGCTAAGGAGTTATCATTTTGCACTTGTTTCAGTGGGGCGTGTGAATTTAATCATTACTTGTTCATAACTGCCTTGGATCAGGAACAACATTTCAAGCATTTGATGTATTGTAATACACATTCTACCACTGTTCAGCGGCAATGGGAACTCCTTTATCTGTCTCCTCACTCCTTTGTGGCCCACTTTCACGCCAGGATTCACCATCTTGTTCTGTTTCATGATGCTTACTTAGTGTTTTGTGTTTGTTGACTTGGGTATGATTACCTTCCTCACCCTGCAGGGTCAGTCTCTGGCAATTATGGTATATAAGCATTTCGATGTGTTGTTGGATTTGTTTTGCCAGGACTTTGCAAAGAATTTTTATACCCGTGTTGACCAGGAGTGCTTTCTCTGTATCCCTGTTTGTCTTTACTCTCGGTAATTCTGGATGGCCTTCCAGGATGAATCTAGAAGAGTTTCTTCCATGAAAGTATTTTGAGAAGAATTATTTTTGGTTCTTCAGAACTTTGGTAGGCCTGAGGAGAGATGGTTCAGTCAATAAAGTGCCTGCTATGGAAGTGTGAGGACCTGGGCTTGGGTCCATAGCACTCCCTTAACCTGGGTGTAACACTGTGCATCTGTAATGTCAGGGATAGGTGTGTGGAGCAGAGACAAGCAGATACCTAAAGTTATGGACCAGCCATACTTCCTAAATGGATAAACTCCAGGTTTAGTAAAAAAAAACCCTTAGGGAAGAAAATATAAAAACAACCAAGGAAGATAACAGATGTACCTCTGGCTGACATATCTGTGTACATATACATGTACATACACTCACGTAAATACATATGTATCACACACATGCGCGCGCATGCACATTCACAGACACACACACTCACAAATCAAAACCCAAACTTTGGCAAGATTCAGCAGCAAGGAGTCCAATGAGGAGCTCTTTCATCAGGATGGATGGATTTGTTATTCATTACTGGAGCCTTACTATTTCCCTTACAGTTACAGTTTGAATAGTATATGCCTTTGTTTCTGTGGTCTCACTCACTTTTAGTTTCCCTTTTTATCCCCGATGTTGTTTTATTTGTTTGTAATTGACTCTCCATCTATGTAAAGGTTGTTTTCCTGGTTGGTTTCTTATTAAACAACCTGCTTTTTATTCTGTTGGTCTTTGTGGTTTTTCAGCCCCTGTTTCTGGAGCTCTTCTATAAACTTTGTTATCCCTTTCCTTGAACAATGTTGTGTTTGATTTGCTGTCGTTCTAGTTCTTTGCAGAACAACACTGAGTGGGTTACTAAAATCTTTCTGGTTTTAATGCTGACACTGATTGCTATAAAATTTTCTTAGTTCTGATTTTTTTCCTACAACTCAGATTTGGTATGTTGTATTTCTATTCTTATGAAATTTTAATTTTTTAATCACCTACTGATTATGGACAAATATGTTATCTAATTTCTATGTGTTTCTATGACTGCACTCTAATTTACTCTATAATTAGAGAGAAAGGAAACATGGTATGGCTTCATATCACAAACATTTTTTGAGATGTGTTTTGTGTGATGAGAAGAATATGCTTGTTTCACCTGAGGGATGAGCGCTTTGTAAATGCCTGTTGACCCTTCTGTTCTACACTTGAACTCCAATGTTCCTCTGTGGAATTTTCATCTAGATGATTTGTCCATCAGTGAAAATGAGATGCTGCACTAACCAGCTGCTATTATTGCGAGTCTCACCATTTAGATCTAATAATGTCTGTTTTACATACACACTTAAGCGTTTGGTATGCTGTTTCCACAATGGCTGTATCCTATTGCTGAGTTAATGGCTTCACTATTAGGCAATGAGTTTCTTTTATAATACAGTTTTAGCTTTACTTAAAGCCTAATTTATCATGCACACAGCTATTTTTGCTTGCTTTGGTTTTCACTTATTTAGATTGTATTTTTTCATATACACATTTTTAATCTATTTGTCAGATAATAGAGTGGAATAGTCATGTTTATCTTATCTCTTTTAATTGTGGAGTTGAATGTGATTACACTCATGATCAGTATTAATAAAGAAGGCTTTTGCCTGCCATATTGCCATTTTTCTGGTTGCTTTGTTTTTTGGTTTTCTTTCTTTCGTGTTTGTCATCCTGCTTTAGTGGTTTTCTGTGTTAATAAGGCTTGATGCTCCTCTATTCCTCCTTCATTTATCTCTTGCTAGTGGAGACTGTCTTTGTGTGTTTTCCTGACACTGACTTTAAGGCCCATCGAATGGCGGTGAGCTCTTTCTACTGCTCCTGTCTTTGTGCTGTGTGATTTAAGGATGGCTTTGCTAGGTCTAGAGATGTGAGTGGCTCTGGTCCTCTTCCAACTTCAGCCATGTCACTTCCTTCTTTCTCGGTCTGTAAAGTACTCCCACAAATCGGCCCTTAGTATGATACTGACTCCCACATCCACAGTCCTCTCTTGGTTTGAGTGTATTTTTCCTTTGTCATAAATTCTTTTTTTTCTTTATTTCCATTTATTTTATTGAGCTCTACATTTTTCTCTGCTCCCCTCCGTTTCTCTCCCCTCCTCTTCAACCCTCTCTGATAGTCCCCATGCTCCCAATTTACTCAGGAGATCTTGTCTTTTACTACTTCTCATGTAGATTAGATCCATGTATGTCTCTCTTGGGTCCTCATTGTTGTCTAGGTTCTCTGAGATTGTGAATTGTAGGCTGGTTTTCTTTGCTTTATGTTTAAAAACCACTTATGAGTGAGTACATATGATAATTGTCTTGCTGGGTCTAAGTTACCTCACTCAATATGATGTTTTCTAGCTCCATCCATTTGGCTGCAAATTTCAAGATGTTATTATTTTTTTCTGCTGTGTAGTACTCCATTGTGTAAATGTACCACATTTTCCTTATCCATTCTTCGGTTGAGCACATATCCTTGTGGCATGATACAAAAAACTCAAGAAATGGATCATCAAAAGAACAAATAATCTAATAAAAAATGGAGTACAGACCTAAAGAGAGAACTCTAAACAGAGGAATCTAAAATGGCTGAAAGACACTTAAGGAAATGCTCAACATCCTTAGTCATCAGAGAAATGCAAAGCAAAACAACTCTGAGATTCCATCATACACCTGTAAGAATGGCCAAGATCAGAAACACTGATAACAACTTATGCTAGAGAGGTTGTGGGGTAAAAGGAACACTCCTGCATTGCTGGTGGGAGTGTAAGCTGGTACAGCTCCTTTGGATATCAGTATGGTGATTTCTCAGGAAATTAGGAAAAAACCTTCCTCAAGACCCAGGAAGACCACTTTCGGGTATACATCCAAAAGCTGCTCAATTGTGTAATAAATTCTTGATAGCTTAAATAAAATATGAGAGGATCCCTTTGGTTGACTCTAGTTGGAGCTTTCTTAAGCTGCTGGACTTGAATGTGTGTGTCTTTCCAAGATTTGGAGAATTTTTGGCTATTTCATTGTTTTTGTTGCATCAATTTTTCATGCCCTTTCCACTCTGTTCTCTTGGAACATCTACAGTGTGAATATTTGCTTGCATAATGGAGTTTGTTAAGTCTTATAAGCTTTATTCACTGTTTTTCTCTTCCACCCCAGTTTCCCTAATTCAAATGACATGTCTACAGGCATAGAAATCCCTTCTGCTGCTGAAGTTTGTTGAGGAACTCAATTGTGTTTCCATTTTCTTCTGTTTGATCTTCAATGCCAGAATTTTTTCATTTTCTTAAAATAATTTTTATTAAGAATTTTTAATACAAAAAGTTCTCATTTTACAAAATTATCCCCATTCCCACTCTTTCCCCACCTCCACCTTCCTCATTCCAATCCCCCATCCCATCCCTCCTTCCACTCATCATAAAGGATAAGTCTTCCTATGGGGAGTCAACAAAGTCTGACCTATCACTTCAAGACCAAGCCCCTCTTCTCTATATCTAGGCTGAACAAGGTATCCCTCCAAAAAGAAGGTGCTCCTAGATGCCAGTTCAAGCACCAGGGATATATCCTGGTCCCACTGCCAGTGGTCCCACAGTACTGCCCCAGCCATACAACTGTCCCCTACATTTAGTGAACCAAATTTGGTCCTATGCAGGTCCCCCACTCCATCAGTCTAGGTTGAGTGAGCTCTTACTAACTCAGGTTGGCTGTTTCTGTGGGTTTCACCATCATTGTCTAGACCCCTTTGCTCATATTATCGCTCCATCCTTTCCTCGACTAGTATCAGGTAGTTTGGCCCAGTGCTGTAACATGAGGGGCTGATTGTTGGGGTATCTGTCCTACCCAGTTCCCACAGCCATAAAGCCCCAAAGAAATCACACAGATGTCTATATTAATGATAAACTGATTGGCCCATTATCCCAGGCTTCATATTAGCTCTTATAACTTATATTAACCCATTATTCTTATCTATGTTAGCCTCATGGTTCAGTACTTTTTTCAGTGGGGCAGGTCACATCCTGCTTCTTCAGTGGTCTGGGCAGGACTGGGCAAAAAGCTTTCTTCTTCCCAGAATTCTCCTGTTCTTATTGCCCCACCTTTACTTCCTGTCTGGTTGTCCCACCTATACTTCCTGCATGGCCAATCAGGGTTTATTTAAAACATGATTGACAGAATACAGACAATTCTCCCACACCACAATGCTTTGCTGTAGATCTCTGTTTCTGCTTCCATCAGTTGTTGGTTGAAGGTTCTATGATGAAAATTAAGGCAGTCATCAATCTGATTACAGGAGAAGACCAGTTTAGGCACCTCCACTGTTGTTTATAGTCTTAGCTGGGGTCATCCTTGTGGATTCCTGGGAATTTCCCTAGTGCCATGTTTCTCGATAGCTCTTTAATGGCTCCCTCAGTGAAGATGTGTCTTTCCTTTCTCTCCCTCATTGTACTTCCCCCTTCTTGAGCATCCCATTCCCTCTTGTTCTCCTCCTCCCTCTTCTCCACTTCCCTTCCCAATCAACCCTCCTTTCTTCCCCCTTCCTAAATTTTCTCAGTAGGTTTTGTCTGTTTTCCCTTCCTTGGGGGATCCATGCATGTCTCTCTTAGGGTTCTCCTTGTTAACTAGCTTCTCTGGAATTGTGGACTATAAGCTCATTATCCTTTGTTTTATGTCTAATCTCCACTTATGATTGAGTACACGCCATGTTTGTCTGGGTCAGGGTTACCTCACTCAGGATGGATTGTTCTAGTTCTATCCATTTGCATGCAAATTTCAAGGTATCATTTTTTTTTACTGCTGAGTAGTACTTCATTGTGCAAATGTACCACAATTTTTGTATCCATTCTTTTCAGTTGAGGGACAACTAGGTTGTTTCCAGGTTCTGGATATAACAAATAATGCTGCTAGAACACAGATGAGCAAATTTCCTTGTGTTATGAGTATGTATCCTTTGGGTATATATCTAAGTAGTATTGCTGGGTCCTGAGGTAGACTGCCAATTTTCTGAAAATGGCCATATTGATTTCCAAAGTGGTTGTACAAGTTTGTACCCCCACCAGCAATGGAGGAGTGTTCCTCTTACTCCATATCCTCTCTAGCATAAACTATCATTGGTGATTTTGATCTTTTCCATTCTGACAGGTGTAAGATGGTATCTCAGAATCTTTTTGATTTGCATTTCCCTGATGGCTAAGGATGTTGAGCCATTCCTTAAGTATCTTTTGGCCATTTGCAATTCTCCTTTTGAGAATTCTCTGTTTGAATCTGTACCCTCTTTTATTTTGATTGGATTATTTGGCAATTTGATGTCTATTTTCTTGAGTTCTTTATAAATTTTGGATTTCAGCCCTCTGTCTTATGTTGTGTTGGTGAAGATCTTTTCCCATTCTGTAGGCTGCCATTTTGTCTTGTTGATCATGTCCTTTGCCTTATAAAAGCTTTTCAGTTTCAGGAGGTCCCATTTATTAGTTGGTTCTCTCAGTGTATGTGCTACTGGTGTTATATTTAGGAAGTGGTCTCCTGTACCTATGCGTTCAAGGCTATTTTCTCTTCAAAGAGGTTCACTGTGGCTAGATTTATGTTAAGGTCTTAGATCCATTTGGACTTGAATTTTGTGCATGGGAATAGATATTGATCTATTTGTGTTCTTTTACATGTTGACATCCAGTTATGCCATCATTATTTGTTGAAGATGCTTTCTTTATTCCATTGTATAATTTTAATTTCTTTGTCAAATATCAGGTGGATAGATGTCAGGGCCATCGATTCAATTCCATTGGTCCTCCTTTCTATTTTTATGCCAGTACCAAGCTGTTTTCATTACTGTACTCTATAATACAGCTTTAGGTCAGTAATGGCGATACCCCTAGAATTTCCTTTATTGTACAGGGTTGTTTTGGTTATTCCAGATTTTTTTGATTTTTCATATGAAGTTGAGTATTGTTCTTTCAAGGTCTATGAAGAATTGTGCTGGGTTTTTGATGGGGATTATATTGAATCTGTAGATTGCTCTTGGTGGTATTGCTATTTTTACTGTGTTGATCCTACCTACCCAAGAACATAGGAGATCTTTCCATTTTCTGATATCTTTTGCAATTTCTTTCTTTAAAGACTTAAAGTTCTTATCATACAGGTCTTTCACTTCTTTGGTTAGTGTTACCCCAGGATGTTTTATGTTATTTGTGGCTATTGTAAATGCTGATGTTTTTCTGATTTCTTTCTCAGCACCTTTATCATTTGTATATAGGAGGGCTACTGATTTTTTTCAGTTGACTATTATCCTGCCACATTACTGAAACTGTTTATCAGCTGTAGGAGTTTTCTCATTGAAATTTTGGGGTCACTTATGTATACTATCATATCATCTGCAAATACCTAAAGTTTGACTTCTTCCTTTCCAATGTGTATCCTTAACCCTTATCCAAACTAACCAAAAGGCAGAGAGGGAATATGCAAATTAACAAAATCAGAAATAAAAAAGGGGGACATAACAACAGACATTGAGGAAATCCAGAGAATAATCTGATCATACTTCAGAAAACTGTGTTCCACAAAATTGGAAAATTTAAATGAAATGGACAATTTTCTGGATCGGTACCACATACCAAAATTAAATCACCAACAGATAAACAATTTCAATAGGCCTATAACTGCTAAGGAAATAGAAGTGGTCATCAAGTCTCCTAGCTCCCCTCCCCCCGAAAAAAGGCCCAGGGTCAGATGGTTTCAGTGCAGAATTCTATCAAAATTTCAAAGAAGAGCTAATACCAATACTCCTCAAATTGTTCCATACAATAGAAACAAAAGGAACATTGCCAAAGTCTTTTTATGAGGTGACAGTTACCCTGGTATTCAAACCTCAAAAGATGCAACTAAGAAAGAGAATTACAGGCCAATTTCCCTCAAGAATATTGATACAAACCAAATCCAAGAGCACATTAAAAAAATCACACACCATAATCATGTTGGCTTCTTCCCAGAGAAGCAGGGATGGTTCAACAAACAAAAATCTATCAATATAATCCACCATATAGGTAAACTTAAAGAAATAATATCTGATATGATCATCTCATTAGATGCTGAAAAAGCATTTGACAAAATCCAACACCCCTTCATCATAAAGGTCTTGGAGAGATCATGGATACAAGGAACATACATAATACATGTATGGAGAGATCAGGGATACAAGGAACTAAACATAATAAAAGTAATGAATAACAACCCGACAGCCAACATTAACTTAAATGGAGAGAAACTCAAAGCAATTCCATTAAAATCAGGAACAAGACACTTTCTCCATATTTATTTAATATAGTACTTAAAGTTCCAACTAGAGCAACAGCACAACTAAAGCTTTTTTGTTTTGTTTTTTGAGACAGGATTTCTCTGTGTAACATCTGTAGTTGTCCTGGAACTAGCTCTTGTGGACCAGGCTGGCCTTGAACTCACAGAGATCCTCCTGCCTCTGCCTCCCAAGAATTTTTCATTTTTAATGGTTTCTTTGTTATTCTGATCATGTTGTTTCCTCTAATTTTGCTGAACTTTTTGTTTGTATTCTCTTGTATTTCATTGAGTTTCCTTCCTGTCAGGATCCTGAATTGCTTTTCGGGCATTCTACTGATCTTTTCTTTTGGAGGTCTGTTGCTAGACAGTATAATCCTTTAAGGTTTCATTTTGCATCCTTTCCATGTTTGCTCCTGCATACAGATTTGGGCATTCGAAAGTTCAGGTGTCTCTCAACATTTTGTAGAGTGTCTTTCATATCAAAAGTTTGTCTGCTGGAGATGTGTGCTGTGGTGAGAGTGTCAAGTTGTCTTGGTTTTGGTTCTATGTGGCCACAGCAGCATAAATCTCCAGGCAAGCCCTTCAGCTCTAGCCAGTGCCATATCTAGCTGTGTGTTTTCTAGTTGCCTCAACAGCAGTGTCTGTGGGATTGGTCACAAGCTGGGAGGTAGGTCTCTTAGGTCAGGTGTTCTAGAAATTCTGTGTGTGATATGCACGGCTATGGTCGAAGGGAATCTGTCAATTTTTGAGTCACACTTTGAGTCACACAGAAGTGCCTTCATGCACACTTGAGGTGAGGTGATTGTAGTATGGCCTGGGGTAGGGCACTGATGGGTGTCTGAAGGCGGCATGGGAACTGGGACACACAGATAGGCCTGAGCAAGTAGGCTGTGCTGTTACTTTCCTAGGCCTCAGTCAGTTCCCATTTCTCAGGCTGGGCTTACCTGAAGAGAGGGTAGAAGCCATTTTTATACTTTCTGAGAACTCATCATGAATAGCCCCTCCTTGCCTGCTGGTGCCTGCTGCTAAGGATTACAGTAGTCAAGTCATCTGTCCAGCTGTTTTGGGGGGCCATCAGCTCGTGAGTGTGGCTGCCTCAGGGTTCCCTAACATCTCATGATTTTTAGAGTGGGTTTCACAGATACCCCCTAGAGTTCCAAGAGGCTGGGGGGCTGCCTTCTTGAACCTGCTGAACCTCAGTGTACTGGCTGCTTGTCTGCTCAGAGGCACTGAGGTGAACGGTTCTTAACGTGGCCGTGTGCACCAAAACCTAGGGCAGCTAGGGCACCACATGCTAAACATTTTTGGGTAAGTGCAGGAGTGAGTTCCTCTGTAGCTCCTCAAATAGGCCCAGGACCTGTGAGGGCTGTGGCCCTCTTCAGGAGTTCTTTTCTGGTCTAAGGTTGGGACTGAAGGGACTTTCTTGCTGTCTTTCCTCTACCAGATCCCTTGATCCAGTGTTGGTCTCCCTGGGAGACAGAATGGTGTGTGCTGTGCTCTTCCTCTTCTTTATAAGGCCACTCCAGGTCTTCATCTCCCTGCCAGGTCATCCTGCTGTCCCTACTGTCCATCAGACTTTTCTGAGGAAGAGCAGACACTTACTTTTATTTTGGTAATTTACTTTTATGAAAGGAATGTACCAGGTATTTCTTCTTACTCATTTTTTAGAATCCTTTGAAGACCAAAAAAAAAAAAAAAGCATGCTGTAAGTTTTAGTCTTTTTGTTTACAATTAGCACTTTGCAGTTTTATTTTGAAATTTTTTCCTGACCAGAAACCATAAGTATATTTGTATAGTTTTCAACAGGAAATAATAAAACTTATGCTCTGAATATTTTAAAGTACCTGAAATTGATTATTCATTGTTGTGTGGAAAGAGGGTCTCACTAAGTAGCTCAGGTTGGCCATGAACTTGTGATCCTTCTACCTCAACCTCTCAGCATGTGCCACCAAACCTGGATCAGATTTGGTTTTCTTTTTGTTTATTTTGTCCTCATGTATATATGTGTGTATGTGCAGGGCATGAAGCCCAGGGTTTTACATATGCCAGGCAAGCACTCTGCTATTGAGTCCCATTCATAGCTAAGACCTTGTTGCATGCTTACTCACTTGTTGACTGTATGTGTGATTTGATTGCATCCTGATGGCCCGCTACTCAAAAGGTGGAGATCAAAATCAAAGCCTATTTTACAGGCTGCTTATATCACTGTCACAGTAATCTCAAGAGATCTTCAAATTTGTAATTTGATATAGATCTCATCTCAGAAAGAAAACTTTGTCCTGCTAACTTAGTATCCTCTTTAATAGACACTGATTAGGTACTGTGGCCCAGGGACTTTTCCAGATGCTGATCTTATGATGGTAATTATAACTCAATTTCCACTGTCGAAGAACTTGCAAAGAGATAAAACATCTTTCCGTGTAGTAAGATTGTTGGGTCTGGACAGTATGTGCTCATGCTGGAAGGGCTTTCTAGGGATCCGGCCCAGTTTGCACTGCTTGAGTAGTTAATCTTCCTAGGCGGATGGCCATGGTGAGGCCGGAACCGAGAGTGAGGAGCTGTATAAGCAGCAGACACTTGATAAAGTTGAAAGCGTGAAGTGCTCTGACATGTGCAAGGAACTGGCAAAAACATTCAAAGTAGAAAATGGTGAGAGGGCTTCGAGGCAAACTAAGTTAAGAAGACCATGCTTTGCTGTCTAAGGATGTGAATACTGCAGGCAGAAAACAAAAGAAAACCCCAAACAAACAAACAAACACCCACTAGCCTCAAAAACAGAACCCAAACCATTAACCAACAGAGATCTGGGAAGAGAAGAAGCCATGGCGTGGAGACAACACAATGGTAGTAGTGCAAGCGGGACGTGCTGAAGGACAGAACAAAACAGCTGGAAAAGCAAACAGAGAAAGGGATAGTATTGGAGTCAGTCAGGTGGTGGAACCTGTGGGTTTATGGGAGTTGCAGGTAGGAGCTCAGAAGCAGCTGTAGATCTCAGAAAATTCGGGGATATCTGTCTTGAACAGTTGAGTGAGTTCTAGCACCAACTGCTCATGCAGGTAGATATGCTCTTATTGATCGAAGCAAGCACTGCTGCTTAGCAAGGGAGCTGCAGACTGAGTGCATGTGTGTCTTGAGATGGCTATTGCAGTATATTATGAGAGATGGCATGTTCAGAATTCTTCCTGGAAGGTGTCTTTGCAGAGCCTCGCAAGTGGCAATGAGTTCCCGTGACTACTTTGCAATGCAGTGATTTAAGATGCAGATCAGCATCAATGACTTGTTTTCATAGTTCCATCGACTGCCTCCTCTCAAGCTTCCAAGTTCACGTTTGTCATCTAGATATAATTTGACTCATCTTGAGTTCTGGGAATTTTCATGTCTGAATGAGCAACTGATCTGATTCAGAATTGCCTGGAGCAACATGGAATCGCTTTTATGTTTTCTTTTCTATCAAAGCTCTCAATAGGCCACAAGAAAAGACTTTGAGGTTTCCTGGACAACCTGAGAGAAATTAACACATTGAAGTTCAAGTAAATCGATTCTTACAAAGAATAACCCGCATCCACACTCAGTGAAGAGTGTTGTTGATTAGCAGCCAGGGCTCTTAACCTCTGAGCCATCGCTCCTGGCTGAACACTGCTGAGGACAACTGCTACATCACTGAATATGTGCAGCTAAGACGACTTGAACAATAAGCTTAAGGAAAGGGGAATGCCGGAAAATAACCTGTGAAGGACCGTGACCATTATCTTCACATAGCATCAGCTTTTTGGAGAAAACTCCATATTAGTTAAAATTAGGGAAGTCACTCTGAAAGAACAATACGTACAGGATGCTCTTCTGTTGGAAGCATTGATTTCTCTTCTGTACTCTGCTTTAGAGCATATGCGAGCTTAGTGAGGGAGGACACTTAAAAGAAATCCCACACTAGCTCAGAATTGAGAAATAGATGGTTTTTTATTTAGGTGTAGACACACAAATCAGAATCCTCTGCTTGAACAGAGAACAGCAACCGAATCCTGCAGCTGGAAAAAGAGAGAGGACGTATGCTCTACATTGGCTCATATAGTATAAGAGGCCACGCCCCAATGGGCGGGTAATCACTGGCTGTAAGACTTCCTACAACAGAGTAGTATTCCTAAAACCTGGAGAAGGGGTAAGCAAGAAATGGGTAGGTGGATGGTTAATGTTTCTCTACTTAGTTTCACGTTGTCAACTAATTGGTGAAGGATGAGTGGGGAAACATTTTTAAGCCTCCTGCTTCAGGTGCATATGTATTGATGTGGCATTTGGAGTAGTTAGCTCTCCTTGTTTAGGTCTTGCTTTTTTTGTGGTTAAATTGGGAGTATTTTGATGTTTTACCCCTACGGTAATCAGGAGAGAGAGCCCTGCACGTCACCTGGGCAAAACGCTAGAGCTGGCACCGCTGTGAGTGTGGGTCACTAGGTTCTGAGGGCCGGACAGCAAAATTGGCCCCTCTCCTGCCTGTAGGGTGCATTGGGTGAACTAGCTAAGGCAGTGCAGGAGAGTTCTCCCAGGTAGTGGCAAGGAGGGGAAACTGGAAGGATGACTAACCCAGCTATACCACCCAAGCCTGGTATGGGAGGTCCTTCTGTCTGTGTGTTGCTTTTATTTGTTAATGAATAAAGAACTGCTTTAAGTCTATGGCAAGGGCAGAACAGAACTAGGTGGGAAAAGCTAGGCTAGGAGAAAAAAGGGTGGTGCCAGAGAGAAGCCATGGAGCCGCTGCCGGAGACAGATGTGCTGAAACTTTGTTAGCAGGCCACGACCACATGGTCATTGCCAGATTAGTGGAGATGGTAAAATTAAGATGTAAGAGTTAGCCAATAAGAAGCTAGAGCTAATGGTTCAAGCAGTGATTTAAATAATACAGTTTCTGTGTGATTATTTTGGGACTAAGTGTCCCGGAATCAACAAGCAGCTCTCTCTTGTTGTACAGTACAAGCCCAGAAAGCAGGGCTATGAGTTGGCCCACCCCAACATCCACCAAATCTGTGAACTGTTGGAGCATGTGAAGGGAGGAACTTGCAGATCCAAACTGCAGGGCAATAACAGGATGTACAAGAGGAACCCCAGTAAGAACCCATTATTGTGGTGGTGGTATAGCAGAATCCATAAGCCTCAAGTCAGAACAATGACTCTTGGCAAGGGACACTTACAAGTAAAGATTGATGGACTAAAGGGTTAAACTGTGTGACTCAATGGGCCACACTACAGCTTCCATGACAAGATTCTTCTCTTTCATTTGTTTGGTTTTGTTTCTTTGCTTGGTTTGTGTTTTGTCTTTTTTTTTAAATTTAGTTTTGTTTTGAGGAGGGAGGTTGGAAAGGTCAGAGGGCAAATGCAAGGGTCAGGGAGATAAATGAGATCAGAATGAATAAATTAAAACCCACAAAGAATCAAAAAAAGTCAAAAAGTAAATAAATAAAAGTCCTTGCATTAACTGGTTTGAGAAGTGTGGAACGGGTTGGCTATTTTGCTTGTTACAGACAAAAATTGGAAAACCTTCATATGTTATCAGTTATATAGTTTCCTTGACACCAAAGAAGTAGTAGATTTCTTATTTTTAAAATCATCAATTTATATAGTTTTGGTGGGAGGAGACTCAATGGCATTCCTTAATTTTATGGAATAAAAATTATTCCAGTGTTAAGTTTTAAGTTTTACAGTCGAAAAGTAACTTGAGGACAATATTTGAATATACAGAACTTCCTTAATTTATTAAAAAATTAAATGGATTTAAGGGTCTCCTGCTAATGTCTTATGCATAATAGTATTTCAAGAACTGTATGTTGAAAAGAAACTATGTTTGTGCATTAGAGAGTAGAAAAGATTAAGATTTCTCTATTTTGTAAAACACATAATCTTCTAATAAAACCTATCAAAGAAACATTCCCTCACACTTTTTTGTTATTACATAAATTTTTGAAACAAATGAGATATTAACTTGGTGTAATTAAAAGGACTAGGGTAATTGAAATCTGAATCACAGCACAAAGAATGTTGATTACTGTGTTGGTTTGAATGAGAAATGTTGCCTATGTACTCAGGCCTTTGGTTGCTGGTTGGTTGTCCTGTTCTGGGAGGTTTGTGTAGTACATCCCAGTAAGGATGCACTCACTACCCAAACATCCCAGCTACAAAGCCTGGGAGCAGCCCTGGGAGTTTGTCCCCTCTTCCCACTTCCTGTTCCCACTCTGCCTTGTCTTTGTGGCTGGGGATGTGATTGCTCTGCTGCCCGTTCCTGCTGCTATGCCACCCTACCATGATGGAGTCCTATCCCTCTCAAGGCCCAAGCCAAGGTAAACTCCTTTTTTATTTCATCGCTTGTTTCATCACGGCAGCAGAAAAGCACAAATACAATTATATTGACTTTAGAACAATAGCGAAAGGGCAGGACTCCTGACACAGCCAAGGGACAGTCTAGTATCCAGTTAATCCTCGAGCTTTAAGCATCTTTGTGTTGCTCTTCTATATTCTTTTAAAATCCACAGTGTTTCAAAAGAATAGTTTCTTCTTCACAACGAACTCCCGAGTTTTTCTCACCCTCATTCTTTTGCCCCTCCTCTCCATCCTCTGCTGGAACACATCCAGGAGCCAGGCGTACATCCATATGTTAAAAAACTATTAATATATTCTTATTAATATCTCACAAGAGTACTATGATTTTTTTCCCTTTGCGAGTAGAATTTTAAAGTCTTTTGTTACAGCATGAACTTAAATGTAAGCCTTAAATATTTCTGTGGCTTGGATATACCATCTGGCGACTGAGAATCTGTCATTTTAAAACTTGTACATTTCATATAATTTATGTCAGGTAGATATCTACAAAAACACAAATTAGGATATAAGCTTTTGTTTCCTTTGGTTGCTGACTCTCTTGACTTTCATCTTATGTTAAAATATATGTGCCTAGAAATTTAATAGCACATTTTATATTCATAGGAGGTAAGCTAGTATATCACACATATGTTTTCACAGTGAAATGCCTCCCACCTCTTTAGCACAGAAGTACAGTTACTAAGCACACACGTGCTCTCAGGTGACTTTCAGCTGAGTTTCTGGACTGATGGAAAAAAAAGTCACAGAATTTCTAAGAGGGGATGAAGAAAGGTATTGTTTTTTATCTCTGCTTGAGAAGTGTCAGAATAAAAGAATCCTTGAAAAAGAAAATGTGTTGGGTAGTTCTCTCTGACTCTGTTCTCAAGCAAGAAAGCAGTCTGGTATGGAAAAGAGAAGGCAGACTTTGTGACTTTGACTTGCAAACGGTGCCAGGCAGTCTAGCTTTTTGTTCATTTCTAACACACTGAGCATCTTAAGTGTCTAAGAATAGAAGATCAAGAGGAGTGGTATGATTTAAGATGGAATATGATTCTAATTATCAATTTTGGTGTGCGACTTTAGGAGAATCTATCTAGTTGCTTAACAAATATTTCCATATTGAAATATTTTTAGTAATCAAAAATGCCAAGTTGGTATGGCTATGAGAATGGCACCATCTGGGAGATGCTCTGGATCCTGCCTTAGGGTTTTCAGAGCAGTGTCCATGTCGCCTTCTCATTCAAGTTTTCACTGACACGTTTCAGGCTGGCCATATTTTCTTACATAGCCACAGAGATTCGTAACAGATTGATAGGCTCCACACATCTTTGTTCATTTCCATGTTGTTAGTATGTTATTTCCCCATCTCCAAATCTAAAATATATAGGTGAAATAGAGATATTTCATAACATTTATCAGTAAGAATAAAAGAATGTTAGCTGATCCGATATGATGACACATGCCTTTATTCCCTGCACTCTGGAGGCAGAAGCAGGTAGATCTGTGTGAGTTCAAGGTCAGCCTGGTAGCAAATTACATAGCAAATTACATGGTCACAAGGTCTGCATACTGAGACCTGGTCTCAAAATAATAATGCTGTCTATGTAATCTCATTAGCATAACTTCAATGTCCTACAAAAAAGTGATCAAAATATGCTTGGGTCGCAGTGACAAACAGTGTATGTGAGACGGGTAATGAGTTTCCAAATATTAGCATGTTAGGTGTATTCAGATGCATGCATCTTTTAAAACAATGAACTGACAGTGTTATAAAATCATGTCAAAAGGAGTTCCACTTCTGTTTTCTAATTTTAGTTTTTATTTCAAACACCCACTTAAGCATAGAGAGGAACACATCATCTGGGTCAATGCTAGCGCTCTGTGTCCAGGAGAGCCATGCTGGGATAAGGACTAGTGTCTTTCCTTAGAACGTGAGTGCAGATGTCTCCTGGCCATGCTCAGATACAGCAAAGTACTGGCTCCCTCACTGAAAAGCTTCAGTCTTAACTCCTGAAAATCATGCTGAAACATCTCTTAGGTCTGTCACCTGTTCCACTTACACTATGATGACATCCTCGCCTTTTCAGACCCTTACAGGGAGTCACAAGACTCATTTTGTAAATTTTGTGTCTTGTTAGAGACATTCAGTCCAGACACTGTAGAACCATGGTCTAGCAATGCACCCTGTGAGGAGTTACCCAGGTAGACCAGTTGTCCTTTTTCATGTAATGGCTACCAGTCTGGCTGTCTTGCTAGGGACAGGCTTCAGAATCCCTTCCCCAGGGATCTTATTCATCTGTGCCATTGCTAATTTTTTTTTTTAAAAATGTATCCTTTAAGTGTGTCTCCTTGTTTCTTTGTTCTTCTAATAAATCTGTTTCAAAACCAAAACTCAGTAGCACATCACCACTTCCCCTTTCCCAGACTTCTGCTTCCTCCCACCCTTCACTTAGGGAAATAAGCAGAGCAGAGATGGCAACTGATGGGAAAGTGTCATGAAGAGGGGAGGATGAGAAGTGCATATTGCAAGGATGAGTGTTTCAGAATTGTTATATTGTTGCATGAAATGTAACCACGCTTATTAAAATAAGCTTTGGCATACAAAACCATAGAAAGAAAACATCTAAATTTCAGTTTGAAAAGATAGGTTTAAAATACATAATCCATAGAAAAATGGATCATGTGCTTTAAAAATCAGGATGCCAGAATAAGGACACCTATGTTTAAGTGCCTAACATTTTTTTCTAAGGGAAGTCTACAATTCTTTTAAGTATAATTGTCAAGATTGTGTATAAAGAATGTGTTGTTACTCTCATTTGACCCCGTCGTATTTAATGTAAGTGAGGAAGAATGTCCCCAAAAGGCTATAAACTGGAAATTAAATTTGCAGGCAAAGGGTGTATGAACATCATGGCGTCTCCTGCAGACCGTTTCAGTCTCTAGAAGGCTGGGGAAGAGCAACACTCACTTACTGAGCTTTTGACCTCTCTTTGAACAGCGATCTCTTTAGCTGCAAAGCATTTCAGAAACTTTGGAAATGAATCCCCAAGACAGAATCTTTAGAAGAAAAGTTTGCTTCTGCTCTGGGGCCAACCTTATATGAATAGGACCTGAGGGCATTGTAAGGAAAAGTCGAGATCCATTTCTAAGTCCTGACAGGGTGAAATGAATAAACAGAGTTTTTAATGAAGCCTGAGGAGTTTGGTGTTAGTTTGTTATAAACAAAGATATGGCTGAGGGACCCTCACTGTAAACTCATGCTACTGTTCTGTTCATGTCACTTTGGAAAATGTGTAAAAACTTGTGTGAGTTCAAATACAGTGGGTTTTGTTGTGTTTTACAAGACAATTACTGCTTTGATTAGCTGCAAAAAATGGAATGCCTATTAGCATTAGCTCTTATCTTTTTGACTGGCAAGGGGAAGTAGATGACATTGGTGACTTGCTTTTTTTTTTCACTTGATTGAACCTATTCTGAAGTTTGTGATGCCATTAAATTTATAATTGGGAAAAAAGTCCTAGTGCCAAGGAAATCTATCAGAGAGCAGAAAAGGAAGGACTTTGATGCCACACCAATTGCTTTCAGCCTTGTAGGAATTGCTAATGGAGATGCACAGCTAGATGAGTGACAGGGCCCCCTGTAAGCCATTCACGGTGAGATACTCAGTGTAGAAGAATGCCCTGAAAATGGAATGAAGCCTGCCCTTCTTTATCCGAGGAAGTCAAGAGGTATCTCAAACATCCTCTTCTGGGTCTTGTTGTAAATGTTCTCTCTGCATGCTTGGAAGCATAAGAAAGTTAAGTCACTAAACCAGCAATGAAGGAGGGATACTTTTTCATTTCCTTAAGTGTACCAAGCATCATCAAATGTCTCTTACATCAAATGTTTCAAAGAACATCCTCAAGTCCCTTGATGAAGCACTGATAGCCACTTGGGAAGATACTCCAGCCATCCAAATGAATGCCTGTAGGGTCTTGAACTAAGACACAAAACTAAATAATGACACTTAAAATCTGAGCTACCTAGACTTGTTGTGAGTTAATATAGTGCCCAATAGTCTGGAGTCACTCTGAGCCTGGTGAATGGAGAATGGAAAATGTGGCTAGCATCTGAATTCAGACATGTGCATTATAACATGTTCCTGTTTAGAGTAGGGATTGCAGTTCTTGTGGAGCACACAGATACCCCTTATGGCAGCATACAGGTAGTATGGTGCCCATAGGATGGACCTGGGGACCAAGATAATGTTCTGTGATTGTCATTGTATATCTCTAAGTAGTGGTTGGAAAAACATCCTGTATATAATTGTTCAGGCAGTGAGAGGAGAGAGATGAAACATGGGGGCTAGAACTTTTAAACTGAGGTCCTCTGCTGGGTATAGAAATCCTATCAAGGAATGTAATTTTTTTTTTTTTTACAGTCAAGCTCCAGGGCTGGGGATTAGCACCTATGGGAGTCTCATGTTTGGGGGCAGCACCTCGAAGAAGTTTCATTAGTAGGGTGAATAGTTGGAACCTAAAAGGAGGGTTAGGAGGGAGAGGGAATTGCTTGTCTCAGAAGTCAGGAGAGGAGGAGAGGCCTTACATAACTTGGTGTGGTAGTGTGTACCTATAGTCCCTGCTAATGGGAGTGGTTGAGGCAGGAGTTCAAGGCCAGCCTAGGACATACAGAAACCCAGACTCTATGTCTGGGGTGGGGGCAAAGTTTAGGGCTTATTTAATATTGAAATTTTAGAGCGTGTTGAACTTCAGGGACAAACTTGCTTGACTATTCCTACCGGTGCCAGTGGAGCCTGGGCTGCCCTTCAGTCTTCTGCACTGAGTCCCAGCCCCACCCCTCGCCCTCTGACGCCTGCTTCTGTAGTTCTTTTAACGCAATTAAAAGTTCAGGACTTTCTCTGGCTGAGGAATGCTGCCATTATTCTCAACTTCTTGATACTGAGTTCCAGTGAGAAGTTAAGGAAACTATTATTAGCCAAAAATACATTGGATATTAATTAGAAATCACTCCCCAAAGTCAAAGTAAAACCCCAAAACGTAAAAGAAGGCTCATCATTTCCATCATCGTTCTTCCCATTTCATGCCTAAAATACAGACACGGGATGCGGCAGGCACATGGGAGCACGGTGCACACTTCAGATATCCTTGTGTTCTTACGTGAAATTGCGACTTGAATCCAAGGGATTTCTTCAGTCTCCTGATGTTTGCTTTGGTTCCCAGGGTGCGGGTGCTGTGTTGCTATGTGAACTTATTCTACAGTCTGTCTTCTCCCTGCCTCTCAACACACTGCAGCCTTGTGGATACTGCCTCTGGGGATTGACACTCTGAAGTGTCAGCAAGCAAACAGTAAATGCTCTTCATAAATCTCTAAGTCGAGCCTGAGGCAAACTCACGCTGAACACGAAAAGATGAATTTTATTTTAAATCGGAACAGGGATCTGAAGATAGAACTTGGGATTTGGGGATGATTAAATAGAGGATTCAGTGAAGAGGTTTCACCTCTCTGAAAAATGTAAGGCAAACAGTCCCGTGGCTGACCTGAAGCTCTCTGCTGCAATTGCCAAAACACAATGACAAATCTGACTAGGTACTGCTTTAAGGAGCAACTGGACTGAGTCAACACAGAGGTAGTGATGAGGTTTCATTTATTTATTTTAATGATGAGTTTAAGTTATTTTTTTGTACACTATTGTTTGATAATTTTGATAAATGCTGCTTTTTTTCTTAAATACTAAAATTTAAGAAAAGTAAGTATTTTTACTTAAATACTAAAAGGATTCTGGAATCTATAATATTTTTTCTACCAATTACTTTATAATATGGACAAACACTTTGGTATAAAACATCAAAAATGGCCAACCAGTTTACTATAGACTGCTAAAAATCTTAAAGGGTAAGTTTAGAAAACAAAGAACATGAAGGAGCCCAAGATCTGCTCTACGAGAACCCGGGAAGTCTTGGTTCACAGAGGGCTGCCTGGAACTAGGCAGCCCTCTTCCATTCTTCTTGAAAAGCTCCTGTAGGCCCACATTTCTATATGGCATGGCGGCCAGGCTCTCAAGCCAGAGTTCACCCCTGAGGTGGTCACGTACCCTTCCAGACAGGCTGTCCCTTCCCTAACAAAGGATCAGGACGTTGCTCTGCTCCTTCTTTGTAATTTGGAGGATGTCTGAAAAGAGGTGCTGATTCAGGCCTACGTAACAGAGCTAGCATACAGAGCAGGAAAACAGGGGGACGTGACAAAATGGGCATAGAAAGGTGTGGTCAAAGGTGTAGACATGACCAGAGACATTCACCTGGTTACCTAGGAAACAGAATGCTAATGAATTTCCCCCTCAGTTTATGTTTTGGTATAAAGGCTGTTTGAAGAAAAAATGAGAGGACTTTTCAGGATGTGAACTCAGGATTTCAAGAGGGATCACTGAGAATCTGTAAAGCCATGTGAGTTGTGTCTTTATTCTCACGTCTCCACACCGGTCCAGAGAAATAATTTGTGGTCCGGGCTGCCACTGGACCATGACAGGCTCATCAGCACAAGCATTAATTAATCTGCATTCCCACTCTTGTAGCCTATGTAGAGTTGCTTGGTTGAAGCCTATGCCCTTCCTTAAGTCACTCTAGAGATTTAACTCTTTAGTCAACATCCATTTTTTTTAAAAAATAAGAAATAGTGCATATTGTTGAAATAATCCATGTATAAAACTAAAGATCTTTACATTCTGGTTAACTACTATTACATGTCTTGTGTGCTAAGAAGAGGAAAAAGTAGGGATGTATAGATCTATATAAAACAGGGAGAAGATGGATGATGCCGACTGCCGACTTGTAAATCAGCACAGCGACCCTTGCTGAAGACTCATCAGTGATATGCTGGGGAAAAGGCCTGAGAACAGTGCCAGGGAAAACACTGGGCTTAGCATCTCCACTGCCTCTCTCCCCATGCGATGGGCTGCTCTCATTAGAGCCTTGCTGATGCTTCTGCCCTTCCCACGGGCTCTGTGGCAGGAAGTTAAACACAGGTATCAAAGGAAATGCTGGGTTTCAAAGACATTTGAAACAGGCTGCAGCCAAATGTTTAAATCTTACCTGGCTTGGTAAATAGCAAAAACGCAGAGAATTAGAATAAACTAGTTCGTTAATTGTTACTAAAGTCATCTGTATTAAGTAACCTAAAGTAATTCTGAAGAATGTCTTTGCTCTTTAGAAAAGAGATTTCTGTTTACGTTTTGGATAAATTCCTTTTTTCCCTTCCACATACCTCATTAGAGTTATTAATTAGATGAACAAATTTACAGACCAGCGTTGGAAGTCATTGTGTTTTGAACGTTGAAAAGGAGGTTGCTGTTAAGTATTCTTCCAACTCTCTGACTCTTGGCTGTGAGGAGGCCCTTCCTGTAGTGTTGAGTCAGGTAGGTTTGTGTTTGATTTTGAATTTATCATTGGTCACATCTGAGGAAGTGTCTATACACTGCTTCTCTGAGTTTCAGCGAAACTGCCTGTCAAGATGCCATGA
This sequence comes from Ondatra zibethicus, assembly GCA_004026605.1. NCBI lineage: Eukaryota > Metazoa > Chordata > Mammalia > Rodentia > Cricetidae > Ondatra > Ondatra zibethicus. Next base: position 29,966 of record PVIU01000694.1, read on the forward strand.
AGCTGGCATCCTTACCCTTAATGAGATACTGTGGGTTTAATGGCCAGATGGGAAATTTTTGAGGCAGCGGCAGTGAAAACAAGATCACAGTGATAAAACGTCAAAACAGCGTGCATCATTGAAGTACCGTTCTGTGATAGCAAAATCAGCAGCGCCCATCAGCCAAAGAGACTCAACTCATCCAACTCTGCTTGACAAGGGGATGCTCGGCTTGTCTGAAGTGGAACAATTTCTGACAATATTATTAGTAACTAGCCTTCTTAATTCACATGCTTACATGGGAAGTGTTGCACATCACCCAAACTAGAAGTGAGGAATGTTTTGTTAAATATTTTTTCTTTAACAGGAATCATTAGGAAACTGTCTTTGGCCTGGCAATATTAGTGTAAGATATGGGGAATTCAAAAGTTAATGTGTCAAGAAGGACACTTAAAAGAAATCCCACACTAGCTCAGAATGGTTATTTATTTAGGTGTATACTCACAAATCAGAATCCTCTGCTGGAACGGAAAACAGAAACAGAATCCTGCAGCTGGAAAAGAGGCCAGAAACGTGCTCTACATCCACATAAATAGTATAAAAGGCCACGCCCCAATGGGCGGGTAACTACTGGCTGTAGGATTTCCTACAGCAAATGTGTAGCCTGGGTTTTTGGTAAGACCATGTTATAATACAAAGATAAGTTTCTTCTTAGTTTTTTTCAGTTGGTTTGTGATAGCCTGATACATTAAATGGTAAATTTCCAGACTGTGGGTGGGGTTTTATCTGAGGTTATGCTTTCTATTCAGCAGGGAGCATTGCCTTTGACTAGGTATATGACTTTTGATCCCTTTGTTCTCTCGTATCCCTTCTCTGAGTCAAGAAGTCTTGTCTCAATCCTCAACATATATACAAAATCCAATCACTCTCTGATCTTTCACTGGCTGTGTTATAGATGTGTGTTTCTTTTAGCCCAGATGCTAAAATGGATCCCAACTTCTTTGCTCAGCATTGTTTTCCTCTGACCACCACCTCCTTCAACAAGAGTGTCCAGTCCATGCAAATCTTTGCTTCTCTTTTGTCTCTTCACTCTATTTCTTTCTCAAATATGTTAACAAAAAATTCCTATAATCATGGGCTTATCTAGAACTTTCTTTAGTTCTGTTTTGATTTATGAGATCAAGCACACAATATTAGTTACACTCACAATTGTATTTTTCATACTATATCATCATTTGAATGAAATCTATTTCCAGTACTGTTCTTTCATGCTTTGACCTATCCTTTTAATAGTCAAGCCAGCTTCCCTTCGATTAACATAATATACCTATTTTCCCACAAGAAGAATAATTCTTCATGGCTATTTCAAGCAAGATGTTTATTTTAGCATGAATAATTTGTGAATAGGTTTAGTGAAAACACAGACATAAATACCGAGGTTAGCCTAGAGTTAGTAACTATAGGAAATATCACTGTCCTTACCCAAAGAGCACAAAGGATTTGAGCTACAAAGGAGAATCCTGCAGATGCGACATTATGGCACTGGGAAAGAGGGTGCCACTCAAATGACAGGAAATGGCCCAGGGGATTGCTGTTGAGCCCTCTAAAGACCCAGCTTCTCCCAGTTCCTAAGACCATGTGAGGGCAATATGAGGCTGGTTCAGACAGAGATGACAGAAGAAGATGGATGGGCATGCTCAACATGGGCCATTGAGAATAACTATAGCAAGACAGGAAGTTAGCCCTTTCTCCTCTCTCTACTATCATTACTGGAAAAACCCACAGAATTTTATCTGCTAGGTTAGAAATATAGTTTGCTGTGTGTAGCATTGGAATCACAGAGCGCAATATCAAACAGAGCTTTGAGAACTTAGATCTAAAAGATAAATAACTAGATAAATGATAGGCAGTGAAGAAGCAAGCAATATAGTTAGCACTAGGGCAAGAGTTCTGAGAGATTTGAAGTAAGTGACCTCTCCTATGGTTCACTGAAAGGAGATGATGCTATTGGAAGAGTCTAGCATGATAGTTATATTCCTGGCCTGGAGGCACCTTCTTCCTCCTGAAAGGATACTTTACTGTTTACCGAAGGTATTTCTTATCTCATCCATGGCCTTATTTTATTGCATTGATATTTCTTGCCAGCATTTTCCTTACTGCTAACTGTATTAGCAGTGCTGTCCAAGATACAATCAATGATGTCAAAGGCCAGAATATACCCTGGGAGCTATTTTCCCCGTATCTGCTAAATCCAGTAGTTCCTAAATGTCAGTAAAGGGACAGAAATGATGAGCGCTATTTAGGCTAGAAGGAGGGTGAAATTTCGATAGTCTGCAAGTTTGAGAAAGGTCACAGGAAATTATACTTCCTATGCTTTGTACCATTTGGGTGGGATTTGGTGATTTAAGAAGGCTGGCCTTTGCGATCAGACAGAATCTGGGAAGGAGTGTAAGTGTGCTGAGGTATAGGGGAGGCAAAAGGAATGGAGTTTTGAAGACTTGGAAGCAGATAGAATGGGGCATGTGGGGTGAGCATGTATGTGGAAGTGGTGCTCTCAAAACTGCATTTGAGAAAAATGTGTACACCCAACTGATATAATTTACAGTTCTTTAGAGAAAGATGTAGAAGTGAAGCTGCCGGACCCTGTGGGAGGAGAGCATATGGTATAGTTGGCTGGCTCCAACATGCAGGCCTATTTTGAAAATTATTAGCTGAGTTATTTGATATTAATTTTTTTATTTAACAAATTTGTTTATTCTTCGCACTAGAATAATATGCCATTTTTAAGAGGCGGTAGATAAGATTTCTGCTGAGTTAGTGTTACGGCCTCACTTATTCTGAAATTTGTTTCTGATGAAGAACCGTACAGGGGTGTACATCGTTGAGATGTGTGATTATACAAATCCGAGATCAAAAAATTTTTCCAGAGTATTAAACCAAACAAGCATAGGAAGGGATGTACAGAGAAGATAGTGCACAGATGAAAGACACATTAAAAGTAACGATTGGATGTTAGCTACTGGTGCCTTTGGGGCATTAAAGGAAATCATTTTGGCTTGCTGTGCAACCAGATGCTAATCAGATTAGCTACCTTCACTGGATTTGTCCTTGCCTCCTCCTCCTGCTTGGCTTTCTGAAGTTGGAGCTGTGCCATTTCCAGCCTTATCCAGAGTTCCAAACAGTAGAAGGAATTCTTAAGACCAATTATCTCCCATAGAATCAACAATCTCAGCCAAGTCAATTTACTATGTGTGTGTTTATGAGGGGAGTGTTAGCGGTCCAACCTGGGACATCCTGAATGCTAATCCTGCACTGTACCATTGAGCTAAATGCCTAGCTCCAATTAGTCTCTGTTAGCCTCTGTTTCCTCATGTGAATCATCCAATAATTGAAGATGTTCTTCGTTGTTTCCAGGCTGAAATTGATGGTTTCTGTAGAAGCTTCTCTCAAGGCTCTGGACTTTATCTCGACCTTGGCTTGACACATCAGAAGACAACCAGAGTGTGATCCAAGGCTAACTTACCCCCAGTGAAGTATTTACAGGAAGACCTGCTTATGGACCTAAGCAGCTGAACTTGGTGTGTCTATATTCATAGAGAACACTTAAAAGAGAATCTGGATTCTGTAAAATGCCCACATAAGTTCCTCTTAGCCAGGTGTTATCCCTAAAGAAGTAATCACGGTCTAAGTGAGTTCTCAATCACTGCCTATGTTTCTGTGTAGAACAATCACAGGGAGAGTGGTCTACCTTGACATACGAGACTGAAGACAGGGGTGTGCACCTTGTGCCTAGCTTCAGCTCCTCCAGTTACCGCAGCATATGAAAATGAAGACTCATTACTTTCATGCTGTTACAGACTTTCACAGCTGGCTGTGTTATTTATATGAGACGACAAGACAGACTTCAGGATTGAAGCCTTTAATAAATTTACCAATTTACTGAGTGTCTCGGTCTAAATCCTCTGTGGAGAGCAGTGTTAGTAACTCTCTTTTAGATAATTGGCTTGAATGAGGATCTATTTTGTGTACCAGTGTAGAGTAATTTATGTTTAGCAAAGGAACTTGGTCAAATGAGAAAGCATGGGACTTTAAAACACACAAAGGTTCAAATTTCAGTTCCACTATGTCTGGAATGCATGGCCTACAGAGAGATGTAGGGGGGCCCTAAGAAATATGCACTTCCTATTATTAAAGTGGGCATTACAAATACTCAAAGGTTATACTGCAGTCAAACAAAGTAAGTCATACAGCACAATTGTTGGCATACAGCAGATATTCAGAAACAATTGTTCGATCATTAGTTTCCCTCTGACTTCTGAGATCTTAGGTTTACCTCTGAACTTTTCGGTTACCCCCAAACCATTGCGAATAGAAGATGGCATCGATAACTGCTATCAATTTCTACATTCTTTTCCAATCATTTTTTCCTCAAACTCAAGTTCTTTTCCTTAGAGAATTGAGCATCAGAGAACTATAAGACTGTGATGAAATGTCACTTCAATTTAATTCCATACATACTTTGCCTGGAGTCTCTGTAATGGGAGTCATGTGAACGATCAAAAGAGACCCCCCCAAAATAAACCCATATTATGACTCAGAGGTGCAGCACAGGTACCATAACTTTGCATAGTTGTACAACACACAAGTTTACCCCCTACCTCCACCAGGGGTCTGTACAGAGGCTGCTCTTTGGGTACAGGCTTAAGTAGTCACATCAAGACAAATGGAGCAGTCTGAGACTGAGGATGACTTGGAGAGTCTGTGTTAGTTTTCTGATCAAATACCAAAGACATGAGACATTTAGTCCATAATGGTAAATTACCAAAACATTCAAGTGTGTAATCTAAATAATGTTTTCATATTTTGCAAGGACTTGCTTTGTTTATATTTTTGTTTTTGTTTTGATTAATCTTTACATGCATAGTAGAATCAGGTGAAGGAATAGGATCTAATGTTATTGATACAGAAAAGGAGCAGATACCTTTGTATCAGAAAAGATGAATCGTACCTTATTGGGTGAAGGATTTGGGGAAGGATATGAAGAAAATGAAAAGAAAGTAAAATCACTAAGGTTAAAACTACAAAAGAGTGGGGAAGTCTTTTTCGTGGAATGAATTACAGGAAGTTCCTTTAAAAATAATGATGGCTATTAGTTTTAGAACTAAGACCTTTGAGTTGATTATGTAAATCATTGCTGCTTTCTTTCACATTCTTTCTAATCTGACATCACTCCTGCAATCATTAAAAACACACCAGAATCGCACCAAGAGGCTGACAGTCGTCATTGCTTAGACATGGTGACCTATAACTTCAAGTCTGATGTGGACCTGAGCCAAAAAGCTCAGAACTGAAGAGAACAAAATGCCACCTTGCTTGGAAACTCTGGGGTTGCCAGTCATCTCGCTGAGACATGGAATTCATGTGGTTAGCATACATGATGCCCCAGGTTCCATGTTCAACACTAAAGCATATCTGAAGTGGACATTTGCTCCCCAGACAGTCCTGAGCAGCAACAGGAGCACACACAGGGAAAAACATCAAGCCAAAAAACAAAAGCTCCAAACGGATTTTGAGTTGAAATAATCCTTGATCTAGATTCCATTTCTGTCTTTTCATAGATTGTAAACCTTGGCAGGTAATGACTTGTCATTAAGGTTCACTTTAATTTCCCAACTTTGTCAAAATTTGCCTGTTAAATGAGGTGGAACATAAAGCTCTTGGAAGACGTTTGGTATCCAATCATGCAATTCCTTATTTTCTTTCTTTAGGATCAGCACTGATGGGGGGACAGACTTGACAAATATTGTAGACAGTAAGTTGAATATTTAACTCTTGGGATGTATAAGGATAGATCTCAGAAATATATAATGTAAATGTAATAATAACACACATATAATATATATATATATATTAATAATAACAGGAAAAGCAATATAAAAGACAAAGCCTGATACATGGAAGGAGTCAACCTCTGCTGCTTCCTGTTTTCCTCCATCTGTAGAAATGAAGACTGATGATACTGGATGGCCTTCAGGAACTCTTCTTAGTTCTTAAACTCCTACAATTCTTGTTAGAAACTGGGCCTTCCTTGTGCATTTTCATATAGAAATACTTAGGACCAATGGAACATTCTGATGTGGGAGTCCCCTCTGTGTGCTGTGATTACCATTAATGAATAAAGAAACTGCTTTAGACCTATAGCAAGGAAAACTGGACTGAATGCTGGGAGACGGAAGGTGGAGAGAGAGAGAGAGAGGCCGTGGAGCTGCTGCTGGAGATAGAGGTGCTGAAACTTTGCTGGTAGGCTACAACCTTGTGGTGATGCAAAGATTAATAGAAATGGGTTAAATTAATATAAGAGTTAGCCAATAAGACACTAGAGCTAATGGGCCAAGCAGTGTTTTAATTAATGTAGTTTCTGTGTGATTATTTCGGGTCTAAGCTAGCCAGGTGGCTGAAACCAACAAGCGACCCTTCCCCCAACAACATTCTGTCTGTATGTACATGAGAGGGGCCATGAAAAAAAAAACTGATTTTTCCGCTTAATTAAAAAAAAAACAACAACAAAACTTTCCTCAAAGCAAGAACTCAGGAAAAGTTGAGAAAAAATGAGCAGAAGGCAAGGAATGCTTCACCACTGGGAGCAGGGAGGGGGTGATAATTACAATAATGGGTGGATCCTGAGGAGAACATGTTCTCAAAAATCACATTTGAAGGCAGCAAGGAAATGTCTGGATATGGAGGACTGGGACTAAGACGGCAGGAGGTCACATTCAGTCTGGGAAAGCAGAGGAAGAAATAGCCAGGGAAGGACAGCAAGGCAGAATAGGAGCCTAGTTTTCTTACTAAATACTAAAAAGAGAGAAAAAGATGAAGAGAAAAGGTATGAACAAGAAGATAGTTTTTCCTAATGTGGTTTCCATGTGTGGGATTGAGTTGTTCTCATTTACATAGCTTTCCTGTGAAAATTACATACCATGGCTTATTCTCAGGGGGTGTCATCAGAGTGATCAGTCCAACTTCTGGCTTCTTTTGGTGCTGGACAGGGAGCTCAGGACCTCTTGCATGACAGGAACATGCCATGCTACTGAGTTACACCCTAGAATGATATAGATATGAATAATTTACTTTGGTATAAATCTTGATTTATGAATACAAATTTAAGGTCAATTTTGTTATATGTATATATATTTCTGATCTTGGTTAAGGTATTGTGATTGTGTAGTTCATTTAAAAATGTAATATATAATTAAGAAATATAGGTTAATAGGTAGTCATCTATAATAGTCAAGTTTGTAGTCATGTTAGTTAGATTTTCTAGATATATAGAGATATATTTCAGTTAAATAGGCATTCTTCATATCTTTCAAAGACTACAGAATATGGCATTTAATGTTTTAATAACTTAGGACTTTTCACGACACTGAGACACGTCTGCTCCTGGCAGCACCAATCTACTTCAAGAGGAAGATGGGCATCGAAGAGGCTCCTTATGGAGTTTGTTAGCCATTTAGGCAAGAAACTGCTCTTGCCTGGACTGTTGCATAAACTGGACATGGAGAACACGCAGAGAGAGGACTGCTGAACTTGCCTAAAGGTGAGATGATCCTTCAGGGTTCCTGATTCATTAAAGAGTCTGCAAGACATTCTGCAGGACACAGAAGAAATTTGTTATAGGAGGGTCTTCTATTTGTGTATTGCCCTCATTGGTTAAATAAAGAAAACTGCCTTGGCCTTTTGGTAGGACAGCCCTTAGGTGGGCAGAGTAGATAGAATGGAATGCTGTGAGAGAGAAGGCAGTGGAGCAGACGCCATGCTTCTCCAGCACAAGATGGACACGGGTTAGACTCATGCCAGTAAGCCACAACTCAAGTGGCGATACACATTAATGGAGATGGGCTAAAATAATATGTGAGAGTTAGCCAATAAGGGGCTAGAGCTAATGGGCCAGGCAGTATTTAAATGAATACAGTTTCCGTGTAATTATTTCGGGTACGCACTGGGAGCCGGGCGGGACAGAACAAGGGGCCCGGCGCCGGGAACACAGCCCAAGCCCCTCATTACTACAGAAATTGACTAAACTGTCTTTGAAATTTTCTGCTTCATGGAAAACACTGCTGAATACTATGGGCCTGTTGGCTGAAGATGGTGCCCCAATGGTACAAAATCACTTTGGGTGACTGTCCAGGAAGTGAGATGTCTCTGGCACTTCTAGAGTTTTGGAAGTTGCTTACTTCTCATTTACTTAGGTAATATTATATCCTTCTGGAGTCTTTGATGGAGCTGAAGAATAGATATAGTTATAGTTATAGTTTTCCATTGCTATGATAAAAGATAAAATAGATCTAAATATGGTAACTGTAGTTCTTGCTTGATAACTGTTTTGTTATATGTAATTTTACTATGTTAAAGTGAAAGCCTTTTATGTTTAAACAGAAAAGGGGAAATGGTGTAGGAGGTCCTTCTGTTTATGTGTTACTTTCATTGGTTGAATAAAGAAACTGCCTTGGCCTTTTGATAGGGCAGAACTTAGATAGGTGGGGAAAAGAGAACTGAATGCTGGGAAGAAGGCAATGTGGCAGATGCCATGAAACTCCTGTCTGAGACTGATGCTGGTTAGGATCTTTCCCAGTAAGCCACGACCTCGTGGTGTAACACAGATTAGTAGAAATGGGTTAGATCAATGGGTCAGGCAGTAATTTAACTAATACAATTTCTGTGTGGTTATTTCGGGGGTTAAGCTAGCCAGGCAGCCAGGAGCTGGGCAGCCGAGAGGAAAAGCAGGCCCTCTCTCCTTACTACACTAGAACATGCTTTATCCATGCTTTTAACTTCTATCAAGGCATACAGCAAAAGGCTTTGCAGGGGAATACTAATTAATATAACTACTAGGCAGTTGTGAAAGGGCTTCTTCCATGTGCCCAAATTCAGGCACCATAGAACAATGGTAGCTTTCAGAGAGGAAAAACAAAAACAAACAACAAAACAAAACAAACCAACAAATACTGCTTTATTTGGTTTGGAATCTCAGAAGTCATATGCTGTTAGGGAACATGCAGGTAGCTTTCAAAATAGCCCAGGCACATTAAAAATTTATCCCACCTGGGGAAATGTACAAATATTTCTGCTTATGGCCCTCTAAAAAACAAATTTAAGCCCAAACACATGTTAAATGATAAAATTAAATCACATCTCTAACCAAATAGTTTGCTGCTCTTTGCAGGGAAATTTTGTTTAGAAAATATAGTTTTAATAGCAATAGCTACTCCTTTTAAATTTAGAAAATAAGTTATCCTCATCTCCTGTGTACCAACTGTTCCTTGGCATAACAGGACTTTATTCCTGCATTCCTGAGTTTTCTTTCCAGAATCCACTGCAGTTTACTTTTCATAAAGTCACTAGATTCTCCTCATGCCGAGCCCAGGATGGAGCAGAGTGCTCTCAGAGGGAGACTGGAATGAGGACGGGCAAGCGGTACTTTGTGAAGATTAGTGTGTGGAGGGTAGACGGGTGTCTGCAAACGGAGCTCTGTGTCTGTCCAGTCGCACGACAGAGCCAGATTTCTTCTTCAGGGGATTTTAGGTCTTACACTTTTCAAACTTTAAACCCCAGCGCTCCAGGTGATCTCCGCCTTGATTATTGCTGTGATCCAGATGAATTGTGGGCACCCCAGGAGCCAAGCATCCCACATCCTCCTCACTAGGCCTGGGTGGCAATTAGTTGTCCCAGCACTGCCTTCAGACATCAGTATTCTCAACAGCTGCCGGCATAAACATCAGAGACGCTGAGGGGAAGAGGAGAGGAGAGATGTCTGTTAGTGGCTCAACTGTCAACCATCCTTCTTTTCACTTATCCAAATGTCTCTAATATTTTATTTTGCTGGAAAATGATGGTGCCATGCATTTGTTTTAAAAATATAATGATAAAAACCCCATATCCTGCTCTCTGTCAAAATTAAGCTTTTGTGACTTAATTCTTTAAGCAAAAACATCCTATATTTTCCTACAGATGGTCTATATTTGGAGGAATAGTCTCAGGCATCTTTTCCGTTTGGCATGTTGATGGTGTGCCCTGTGAGTTTGAATAAGTAGGAAACTTGCTGCCCTTCCCTCGGCCTCGCTGTTCCTCTGCCTTGCAGGGTACACATACTTCAGACCATCTCATTGTTGGAGACTAAATTTATTATTTTTTAATTAATAGAACAAAATTGTGCTATTGCTATTTATATTCGATATAAAATCTAAATAGGGATTACATTCTAGGTTCTTCCACAGAGGGATTCATCTTTGGGGGATTATGCTTAACATTTTCTTTCTTTAGTTCTTTCTTCAGTAGGGTACAGAATGTTATACAGATAAATCTGTCAACTTGCAGTGACCACATTCTAAGAAATAGCCATTTCCGCTGTAAAAGCTCCAGGTCAGACAGGTGGAGGGAAGCATTCAGCTGCAGCCTTCTTATCCGGTCTTTGTCCTGAGGGCGAGGGGAAGGAAGAGCTGCCCTTTATTCCTTTCCATTTTCTCCTCTACGCTTGAGCTTGTGTTTGTCTGGAAAATCTATAAGAAACAAACACATCTCGCTCTCTGTCAAAAGTAGCGACCAAAAAGTCCCATCAACACCTCCTTGGGTTTTTCGGCTCAGGAGCTTTGCCTTTGTCTAACGAAACTATCATGCTAAATTCACTTTGTCTATTCACTCTGCTACCTTTTTCTGGAGCCCATGAAACCTCACTTAGTGGTTAGAAGACTTACCAGATTATGTTCCTATCAAATCTCTCCATAAGTGTTCTCTTTTTCCCTCTTACCTCCCTGCCCCCACCGTTTCTCTGTTTTGTTTTATGTGATAGGGTGTCCTGTAGTCCAGGCTGACCTCTGTCTCCCATGCTTCTGCCCATACCCCAGCCCTCAAGTGCTGAGCTTTTAGGAACTTCACCTCACTTGCTTTTACACTTAGCTCAACTGTCACCATCTCGGTGAGACTGTAGTCACAGCGTAACGACCCATCATATGTCTATGCTGGCCACACTTCTCTTGACTGCCTTATTCCTCTCTATGGCAGTTAATATCATATAACTTATCTAACTTTTATAGTATCATCTTAACTGGCATTACATAAATTCCAGGCAATAGTCCATTTCATTTATTTGTTTATTCACTTATGTCCATTTGTTTATTTTAGTTGTAGTGCAGTTTGACTCCAGTGTCATCAGCTCAATTCTTGGTGTGCAGCTGATGAACTTTAAAATAGTGAACACACTTGCATAGCCATCACCAGAGTGAAGACCAGGACATGGTCTTTATTGAAAACATTCCTTTGACAGTCAGTCTTCTTCCTTCACTTTCAGCAACTGGCAACAGCTGAGTAGCTGTCAGTCATTCTTGTTTTGTGTTTCTGAGGACTTGATGTCAGTAGAATAAAAAGTTGTCTGTGTGCGTGTGTGTGTGTGTGTGTGTGTGTGTGTGTGTGTGTGTGTGTGCATTTCTCTGTGTGTGTCCTCATCTCAGCATAAAGCTTTTGAGACTTGCTGTGCTTTTTAGCATACAGGTTGTTCTTTTCAGTGTTGAATATTCCGTGTCAGTTTGAAACTTCTTTACTTAGTCACCTTTAAACAATTTTAATTGCTTATATCCATGCATATTTTTGAAGTATGGCAATTCATCATTTGTATTTCATGTATAATGATAAAAATAAAGACAATCAGTCTCATTTCTATTCCATTGAACATGTAACATTTCAGTTAGGTTGGGAACCTTTGATATTGCCATTTTTCTTTTTTAATATTGACTTTGGTTCCGTACTATGCTGTAGAACAGTTTTTAACTGTATTTTGGTATCTATCGTCTAATTTCTGTCTGTCTTTAGTTTCTATTTCATTGTGTAAATAGGCTGTATTAACTCATATTCATCCACTTATGAGCAATCTGGCTGATTCCATGTTCTTGGTTACTGTGACCAGTGCTACAGGAAGCATGAGTGTGCATGTATCCCTTTGATATGTTGATGTTTCCTTTCCACACAAAAAACATAGTGAAACTGTCAGATCATCTGTTTCTAGTTCCTGGCAGAAGCACTTGTGATTCAAGGGCCTTAGGCAGCAGAATGATGTGTTCCGAGGCTCCATCAAGGACAATTCTCAAGGCCTTGGTTTCTGATGGTAGCTGCGATCATAGGCTCTCATTAAACACGAGACAGGTATAGCATCTACAATATGGGAGCCGAGAGGCATGGTCCTCAGGATTGTTGAATAAGCACTGGTGGTTCTGGGGTTGTCTGGCAGATCCTTCCATTGGAATAGTCTAGGCACCAGCTTTTAAGATGGTACTACTTTCCAGGAACAGATTCTCTGGGCTGGGGTCTGGTGGCTGCCCAGAGTATTTCCTTCTTGAGAAAAGCATTTGCATTGATATAGGCAAAGCCTATGATTGCAGTCCCGTCCTCAGGCTCACTGGATTGCAGCAACTAGAGGGATGGGCTAACTGGGACTCTCTGGCTTATCCTTTTCCTGACAGCTTGTAGCCTCTCCTGGCCAGGGAAGTGCACCTTTGCTGTCACTCCTTATGTCTCTGACTTTATAGACCTATCACTTTCTTGTGGAGTTCCAGTTTTCTTCCTCAGAGAACCAAAATGCAGGTATTCGCTTGTTGCCTTTCTTCTTCTCTAAGATGGAGGCCAGTGGAATAGTAGCTATCTCGATTTCGTCATCTGGGAGCTGTTCAGCCTCCTCTTTACGGATATCTCATCCGTATTGCAAGGAGTGACTAACTTTACAAGAATTATGGCAGCGCACTCCACAGCAATGCTGTCTTTTATCTTGGCTTCCACTTTTTTCAGATCCCTTCTGTGTGATCCCTGAGAAAGGCAAAGACCAAGCCTCAAGATTCCTTCTCTTAAAGATCTCGTTTTGTTCCCGAGACTCTTGCCAAGTCAAGGGGACAAGGAAAGCAGCTGAGAAAGGAACAGTGGGATGAGGGATGCCAGTAGGCTACCGTGCTTTCTTGTGGTGGGGCTGGGGCAAGCTAGAATCAGTTATCCAGAAGGGAATTTCTTGTACCCATTAAGAGAACTAATGTTGCTCTTGAGAGACTAAGCAAGCTAGGATCACACCACAGCTTATGTAACCTAACTTTAATGGCCTCCTCAGCTGTACACATGCCTGTGACTGGGTGGTAAAGAAACTCTTAATTCAGATGGCTGTGCTTGGTCTAGCAGCACTATGAAGATGACACTTTCCTGTCCTAGGGGAAGTCTGTCTGGTTGGTACCAATGGACACCTTGCTGAGGTCTTCTGTCCAGATAGCCTGTAGTTTTCTTGGTTCACTTCCACTAGGCCTCTTCTCTATTCACCTTTTTACTCTGGGTTTTCATTTTTTTCTTACAGTGGAATCTGGGAAGCCTTCCAGCATAATGGTCATTGCTTGACCTTTCTTGACATTAACAACATGGTGAGTTGACATGCTTGTGTCCTCTGGGGACCTGGGACGAGAACAGTAGTGCATGCTAGGGAAGTGTTTAGAGCTGGGGCGGTGCACATAACAGCCCCCACACACACTGGGTCTACCATCAATGTGCCAAGGGAAAAAGAAAATGTCAGAGAATAGTTCTTCAAAAATAAATGTGTAGGATGATACTAAGTTCAAGTGACTTTTGGAGTGTTCTAATTTTATAACTTTTGACACTCTTGCAAGCTTTTCTATTCTATGAAAGTCTTGGCATACCTGTATTACATTTCTGCATGAGGAAGTGACTAGTTCAGTGTGTGTGGAGTTCCTGTTGGGGAAGTGCAGTTGAAGTCAATGTTTTATTGTATTACAAATGATTTGAAACCAGATTTCTGCAAGCATAATCATAAAACAATACATTTCAGCTTGGCTAGATCCTGTGACAGTTCTGTGTTCACAGCACGCCTCAGTTTGCTAAAATTGTTTCATATTTTCAAAAATCAAAATCAATAATATACTCAAATTTAAAGAAAGAAAAAGGTCTTGTTGAATTTTAATATTCCTGGTTTCCCTGGAGATCTGTGGGCTCAAGGACCTTCATGTTCCCAATACATTTTAAACTACAATTTCCAAGTTTCTTACTATTAGTTCAACCAAACATAAACTATTTTTTATGTATTTTTAATGAATGTACTTTCTAGGTTCTCAATAATAATTTGTTACGTTAGCAAATAACTGATTGTTATTGCTATTGATCAAACAAGAGTGCAGTATTGAAGTCTGAAGTCAAGATACTGCAAACTTACTGCATAAAAATAGCTGCTTATCTCAAACAATTAATAAAATAACTCTAGGGGTAGTAATAGAGGTTCATGGTACTTAACGTGTACAGTCCTGAGCCTTGCCTGCTTCTCCATAAAACGACATTTTAATTAAAGTACATTAGTGGCCATTAGAAATTATAAAGGCATGTATGTGCTTAGTTTGGGCTCAAGGAGCTGGATTTTATCAATATCGACTGTCTGCACATATGGAATTATCACATTTAACTTCATTGATATATACAAGTAATGCATGCTAATAGCACACATATTAAAAAGAAATTGTGACTGGTCTGATTTAAAATGAAATGATTTCTAATGTTTTAAAACATGCAGAGACCTTTAGAACACAAAACATGCAATAAACACAAACGCCGGAGACATGTGTGTGCTCAGAAGGAGATATACCTGGCTGTCCACATAGTGGCTCACAACCATCTGTAATGAGATCTGGTGCCCTCTTCTGGCCTTCAGGCACACATGCAATCAGAATACTGAGAATACTATATACATAATAAATAAATACTTTAAAAAAAATAAAGCTGAAAATAACAGAATCCCCAAAGTAAAATGTAGATTAAACCAGAAATTAAAAAAGCAGGAAAACCACAAGAAACACACACACACACATACACACACACAACCATAAAGAACACAAAATCAGAAACCACAGTATTCAAGGAAAAAAATCAGTAAGATAAAAAACAAAAAGCTCAAACAAAGCAATATAAAACAAACATACAAAATGTTCAAAAATACCACTGAGCTGGTTCTGGGTTGACCATCTACATCTTGTCATGGGGCATGACCTTAAATGTTTACATACAAAGGTACACTGTTAGTGGAAACTACTTCCCTTCGTGAGCAGTTAATTATAGGAGATAGTTTCAGGTTATGGATGGGGATTTGTGTCTACTTCCCTTCTCAGCCCTGGGACCTCATCTTGCTTAGACCTGTGCAGGCCCTGTGCATGCTGACACAGTCCCTGTGAGTCCATACGCGCCAGTCTTATGTCAGTAGGACCGTGTTCCCTTCATGTCTTCCATCTTCTCTGGCCCTTTTCTTTCCACCGCCTCTTCTGCATCCTTCTCTGAACCCCAGGGCAGAGGTTTCATGGAGCCAATCCATTTAGGACTGAGTGTTCCAAGGTCTCTCCCTCTCTGTACATTGTCCAGTTCTGGGTCTCTGTATTAGTTTCCACCTACTGCTTCCTTCTCTAGATTTTTTTTCAAAAATATGCATGTTTGCTTTCTAAAGAGAAAGAAGGAATGCAGTTAGATGGGTGGGAAGTGGGGAGGATCTGGAAGATTAAGGACAGAAACTGATCCGAATTAAAAAAAAGTTAGTAAAAATATAAAAAATGTAGGTCAATATTGTTTTACTTTCTTGACTATGAAGAGGGCATGTGTACATGAGGAAAGTTCTGGAGAAGTCATAGAAACACACACATGAAAGTCTTCAGATTCCCCTCTTTACAGACCCTCTACAGTGGGAGTTGGTAGAGAAAATGACCTTAAAATTGTTTATAATTTTATCATTTTAATTATGCATATAGGTATGTATCTATGTTTTGCTACGAAATTAGTTTGGGTACTTGTAGAGGTTAGAAGAGGGCATGTGGATGCAGTTACTGAAGTTACAGGTGGCCGTGAGCTGCCCAGTGTGGCTGCTGTGCATGGAACTCAGGTCTCGATGAAACCAGAACTGATGATCCACCCCTTTGGTCACAGATCAAGAGACTTTCATTGGGCTCCTGGTGTTCCTTATGAACTTCATGACCTGCTGAGAGAACACTGCCATCCTGGACAGCAAGTATTTTCCTCTTTCAATACCCAGGCAACTCACCTGTAGACATGTTTACCCTGGCTCACTGCAGACAATGCTGGGATGTTGCTATTAGAGTATCTTTAAGATATATATATCTGGTTTCTACCTGGATATGGGTTCCCTGAACTGAGAGCAGCGAAAATGTTATGATAGCTGTTCATCGTCTCATGTTTTCAACCCTCACTGGGCTATGATTTATGTCTCCTTAAGTTATTTTTTCTTAAAGCTTTTTTTTTTTGCAGATTCTTGCTACTGTCACCTTTCTTCTTGAGTCTTTATTTTGATGCTGTTGACTTTGGCTGCAGTGGGTTGGGGTGGCTTCCTTAGCTTTGCTTCTGAGTACAGATAAGTGTTGCTTCTGCCTCTTAACCCTAGGAAGCAAAGGGAAAGGAACAGAATTCTTCCCCTTAGAACTCACTTTCTTAACAGTTTTTTTCTCGCAGACAAAATGTAGAACAATGGTAGACCGAAGGAAGGATACTAAATGTACAATGGTTTCAAGCTTTTAATTTTATGTTCTTAGGACATAAATTGTATCACTCCCCAGTGGATGGCTTTCAAAACATAGCATTTATACACCACATGGATAAGGTTTTAGGATGAATCAGATTATCCTAGAATGGTTCTTTCAGTCATGTAAGTGTTTAGAAGGATGAAAAAAAGCGAATAATATTTCTGTGAAGTCCAAAGTTTCAAGGCACAGAAAAACATAGTCATTCATGAAGATACTGTCACTTTGTTTTGAAGGGGACCAAATACTGTCATTTATTTATTGATGGGCACAGATTGCTCTGGTCTTCCAAATAAGCAGCACATTTTATACGTGATAAAGATTTACTAGCCCAGTGGAGGATTCTAAGAATGAAACCGAATAATTGAATAAAAAAATAATTTTATACCTTTCAGATTAGATTTTGGGCAGTAAAAATGAAGTTACTTTATATAATATTAATGTATTTTATACGAGAAAGTTTGTGAAAAATTCTGTATATGGGCTTCAATAAAGTGTATATAAGTTTTTGACTCTAATATAGTGATAAGTTTATTATTATCTGATTTTTGGAATTGGTTTTCTACTCAGACTTTTATATTTGATTGCTCTTTTATCTGTATTGTGAAAAAAACTCTGACAAGGGATTCTACCTTATTTCTTGATTTTGTCAATGTTCTGTGTAATTTGATGCCTTGATAATTTTGGAGTGTTTTAGTATATAATTTCTTTCAGCCTTGTGATCAGTTACATAAAATTTCCTAAGGAAACATTTGATTTTATATGTAAGAGAGATCAAGATTTTATTTTAAGGGATGAGGTTTCTAAAACCTGAATTTCCAGAGCCCCTGAAGTATTTTCAAAGGGATAATTTGCTACAGATCAACAAGAAAGAGTCCACCTATCATTCCGGCACATGAAGTGTTGAGGCAGGAATTGGGAGTTCCAGGATAGCCTGGGCTACATAGTAAACAGCAGCAGAGTAAGAGAGCAATACCCTTAGGAATAATGACTCAGCATGAACACTTAGGGGTGAGGCAAGAAGGATAGAGAGCTGATCATGCTGCAGAGATGAATGCAATGAAACAGGCTGATCATTCATCTGGAAATGGCTGGGATCGTCCTTGCTTAGCAATCAGTCTTGACTCTTGGGAACTCTCTCCATACACCACATGAAGAACACACAAAATTTCATACACAATCTATATCTGTGTTTTCTATCTAAGACGAAAATGTGTCTGCATTACGATTTGAAGGTAAAAGGATGGCGTGGACTCAGTGTTCACATCCCTGCAGGTGTCATCACTGGTCCGTCCCAGCAGTCTCTCGTTACAGCCATTTCATCTTCCTGTCCACACTTTGTGTCTGCCATCTACCCTGATCTATTCCACACGTTTGCCAAGAATTCTTAATGCTCGCGAAATTGAAATGTGCTAGTTTCTGGGCATATGGAATTGTTTAGTTTACACAGATGCTCTGGTCCTCTAGAGTTTGTACTCCATTTAGTTTTATTTTTGCACTTCAGATTTGTCACCCTGTGATGTAATCTAATTTCTATGGTGAAAAACAGCCTGACACCAACCACACTCATCAAGTACATATTAGCATTTGTGTCCTCCTTGATGAATACTAGGGTCTCTCCAGTCCCTAGCCATCATGAATTATGCACTCTGGAAAACCTTGGACTCCAGAGAGCATTTATCTGGATTGCTTACAAAAATGAGAGAACTCTAGGGCAGGGCTCAGGCAGCCTGAATCTGAACATACTCTGCCAGATTGCATTCCACAAGAGCAAATGTGTTTATGCTTGCACTGTATGAAATCAGAATTTCATCTCTGTGTTGATGTTTCAGAGTTTGACACTACCCTCCATTCTAATTAGACACTTGTGATGTGTTATTTTTAGCAAATAATCTTTTCATATATTTGAGTTAGTCTTTGGTTTTCTCCTTTTCTTTATCTGTGTATCTGTTTTGGTTTTAATGAAAAATGTTACAATTACAGGACACACGGATACCATCGTGTGTACAAAAGAGGCATCACTTCGGCTTCTGTCCTGGTCACTGTTCTGTTGCTGTGAAGAGACACCATGGCCACTGCAACTCCTATAAAATAAAACATTTAGTTGAGGGCTTGCTTGCAGTTTCCGAGGATTAGTCCATTATCTTCATGGCAGGGAGCATGATGGCGTGCAGGCTGGTGCTCCAGCAGTAGCTGATCTGGGGAGGGGGGGAGTCTCGCCTGGTGTGTGCTCTTGAAACCTCAGTGCCCACCCACAGTCACACACTTCCACCAACAAGGTGACACCTATTCCAGCAAAGCCACACCTCTGAATCCTTCTGAAAGAGTGCCACTTTCTGGCGACTAAGTACTCAAACAGTTACCACTTTCTCTTTTAAAACTTACCATTCAATTACTCATAAACAGAGTTTTCATGTGTTGTCTTAAAACACAAAACTATTAGAATACTAACAGAAAAGCTTCTGATTTCATTTCAGCTGAAAGTTTGGTGCTTTCAAGCAGCCACAGCAACAAAGCTGACCAACCTCAGGTTTGCAGGTATTTCAGTTCAAAGACCCCATGATTCAAGTTTCTCCAGGCCTGTACACCTCAATGTATGAACAATTCCTAACACTATAGCTTGTGCTCTCACTATCCAGTTACTAGCTGGGATAGGCTTTGATTTACATTCCCTTTTCACTTGCACACTGACCTGCCAAGCAAGTGCAGCATTCAGTTTTTAACTTAGAACCCACCTCCCAATCTCCCAGGCCTATGCTGAGACCTCTTGGAACATCTTACATCAATGATCTTAGTCTTCTCACGACAGAGCCTCATGGTCCTTCCTTTCCCTAGGACAGAGCTTTGCCCGTCCTGCTGTGACTCTTGAGAACCAGCATTTCCTTCACCCAGATCCTTTTCCAGCTACTGGCTTGTATTTGCTACACTATACCTCATCTTATTCATGCTTTGTCCACCCTTCTTAATCCTTGTGCTTGGGATAGGGCTAACCTAAGATTATTTACCTGTCCCATTTGTTCAGTAGTTACCTATAAAATATGTGAATGCACGCATGCATTAAATTATTTGCACACATTTATTTAGAGTCTCACATGTACCAACACAGTGCCAAGAGCTGACGATACAGTGATGGGCATGATGCGTCATTAGCCCACCCACACGGAGGGCACACGTTGTCATAGAGACCAGCCCATACTCTGGAATGCAGAGTACCAGGTGGAGAAACTGGAAGAGAAAGTTGCCAGAGACAGAAAACTGGGTGATAGCTCCTCCTATTCAAAATTCATTCACTCTGATGAGCTAGCTTTGCTGGGGTTCGCTTGGCCCAATGGGCAGGCGACAGTTGACCTCATGGGCCCAGGACTCTTCTTATCAGCACCCTTCTCTTCAGAACTGATCAACTCGACAAGTTCTGTGCTTTTACAGCCTTTAAAATACAGCACATTTCCAGGGCAGAAAAGCAGTGCTTTAATACATTTCTGTTTTTACGCTAGAAGGAAAGAATTCCCGAAAATAATTTAAATTTACCTTAGTTTTAAACTTCGAAAGTGCAGCACTTTAGCCATAATGTCTGAGAAGTGTGATGAAAACCAAAGATTTGATGATTTTTATTTTCTTGGTGGTGCACGTGAGGGGGAAGAGTAGTTCATAATTCTTTTTAAGACCTGCACTTCAGTGCACGATTCTGCTTGTTTAGTCATTGCTTGCAGCTGTGCTTTGTAATACCGGTATAGTTTCTCTAATCTCTGGCAAAGCACTTAGTATACAATTATTTTAATGACGTATATTCAATGGGACCAAAGGACTCCTGGAACTCACTTACAATCATATGTTGGTGGACTAGGAAGGTACTCCTGGGAATTCATTTAACATCTTGTGGCAGTGGGGTAGGATAAGAAAGAGTTTTAAATTCACTTTTTCTCACCCTGGATCATTCAAATGCAAATGAAGCTGTAGTATGTGTCCTAAGACTCCAAAAAATATTTCATCCTCAGATGGTTCATTCGCACCAGTAAGACACTGCCAGCGAAAGCAAAATCTGACTCATTTATCTGTCACTTTCTGACCATTAACACATTGTTGATGTCTGCACAGTTACTGCTGTATTAGGTACTTCCTCCATTGCAGTGACAAACAGCCTGTCCAATAATAATTAATAATAATAATAATGTAAATAGAAAACTTTAAGGGAGTAGGGGTTTGTTTGTCTCAAACTTAGAAGGTACAGTGCGCCACCATGGAAGGGAAGGAATGATGGCAGCAGCGAAAGCTAATCATGTTGCATCCATAGGCAGGAAACAGAGAGCAAGGCATGCTGGTACCAACCTAGCTTTCTCCTTTTCATCCAGCCTGGGGCCCTGGCCTATAGAATGGTGCTGCCTTTAGGGCAGGTCTTCCATGCTCAGGTAAAGTTTCTGGAAGGAAGATCAGATATATACCCATAGATTGGTTCCATGGTGATTCTACGTTCCACTAAACTGACAATAAATATTACCTATAAAAATATTGGTATTGTAAAATGTCTTGATTTAAGTGATGGGGAATGTTTCATGATGAAATGCTGAATAAACTTCTGCCAGGTTTTGGCAGTAAATTTTCAAGGTAGAGAATAAACATATTATTTTAGTCTCAATTAAAAATAGTTACACTAGATTTACTATGCATAATATTGTAATAAATTTTTAGCTAGTACTGATTTAATTTAGGTCTGTGATGCTGGGAATGTTTTCAGTTCACATTTTCTTTTTTTTTTAAATAATTTACCTATTTTTATTTTATGTGCATTGGTTTTGCCTGTATATATGTCGGTGAGGGTGGATTTCAGTTGCAAGCTGCCATGTGGCTGCTGGGAATTGAACCTGGGTCCTCTGGAAGAGGACCGTTGAGTCATCCTCTCCAGCTTCAGTTCATATTTTCTTTGTAAGCACCCTAGGCATTCTGTATGGATGCAGGGAATGGGTGTATAATGCTCACTCCATTTCTATACCCAGGGTGTTGTATATCCATGGGGATTAGTGTTGCTCAGACTGGGTTTCTGTGTACAGAATCTGTCCACGCACTGAACACCAGGCTCAGCAGGAAGACTGCTAGTGACTTGTATGTGTGCTTGCTGCTTCCATAACAAGGTGTCACGCTGTCCGGGGCTGGAGGATGCTTGTCTCAGTTCATCTGCACCTGTCTGCAGCATTCTGCTTGAGAGGCTCTGGCTTGTGTGCTGGGCAGCTTGGGATAATTGAAAGCTGCAGTGCACTGAGCACAAAGTTTGAGCTTTTCTTTCTTATTTCCTTTCTCTTTCTCTCCCTGCTTCTTCCTTCATTGCCCCCATTCTTGTAATAATCATGCTTAGGATACTTTTTAATGCAGCAAATATTTACTATAAAGTGTTTGAATAATTGGTGGAAATAGCACAAAGTTATTCATAATTCCAATGCTCTAAAATAACTGAATCTACACTGTATATATAAATTGTGATCATAATTCATATTAATAGTTTTGTGCTACTTTCTAGATTTAATGTCTTGCATAAATTCCCTTTTAGAATTAGGTATAATTTTTTAATTCAGATTTTTGTTTATTTTAATTTTTATTAATAGTGTTTGTTGTTTCTTTGGCAAATTCACATGTGGATAGAATGCATTCTTATTACTCTCTTCCTGCCCTGTTCATAACTAGATCCTATTCCTCTCCCTACTCTAGAATCTTAGTTTCCAATAGTTCAGCAGTGGGTGCTCTGGAGTCGTGAATCCCTTCTTTCAGAGTTGACTGTTAGGAAGTCAGTAGGCACAGCTACTAAGTTCAGGGTTGCTACGGCTGTACTAGGCTTAGGAGATGGCATTTTGTAACCCTTCTCTCATCTTCCAGCGCTCACATCTTTCTGCCTCCTTTTCCACAATGTTCCCTTAGCATAAAGGATGTGACGTACATGCTGTATGTGTGGGGCTGAGCCTTCAGAACCTTGGGCAGCCATGTCTCCCTGTATTCTCTGCTCTTCAATGCAAGGAGAGGTTTCTCTGTTTAAGTCTGAGAGGAGGCTTTGCCTGTGGGCATACATGTAAATATCGAGAAGGTGGTTTGACACTGTGTTCATTCAGCTCAGCATCAGCCAAGACTCCTAAACCAAGACTCTTTCCTCTTATAAAGAAGGCCTCCAATCCACGTAAGGAGTGGCTGGTTACCCCAGGCCACTCCTGCACTTATGGACACGTTATGCCTGTTAAAATGGTATTCTCATTTGTAGGGTTTACACCTGGGTAGAATTGGTAATCTCTTTACCCTTCCAGGCACCTGCTGAGTGCCATCTGGCACCGTGGAAACTAGTTATCCTGGGGTAAGCTACCAGCTAAGTGCCATCTGGCACCGTGGAAACTAGTTAGCCTGCAGTAAGCTATCAGCTAAGTGGCATCTTGAGTTATTTGCCTTGCACCCAAGCCATGCAGTGCCTTCAGCAATAGGGCTGTATCAGCTAGTTTCCATGGGCAAACCAGATGAATGGCCAAAGCCTGTATGGTTGCGGGGAGGTTTTAGGTTCTCATTGACTAATATCTCCTATAAATGTATCCCAGAGTTGCCACTGGGGTTTTGGTTTGGTGATCCACTCATTTTAGGATTAGCTTTGGAGCCTGCCCTGGAACTAGCTCTTGCAGACCAGGCAGGCCTTCAACTCACAGAGATCCTCCTGTCTCTGCCTCCTGAGTACTGGAATGAAAGGCACCACTGCCCAGCATGGTGTTCTTTAAAGAAGTTAGGGAGAAGATACTCTTGGCATGGTTTTTAAAAGTACTTAGTCTTTTAACTGTGTTGCAGACAGCTATTTTTCATGGAGAAGCATTTTGTTCTGAGGTGATTAAGTGTCACCTTCATTTTTATTACATTTTGCTCTCTTTTGTTGGCCTCAGCTTTTCTGCTGTGCTTCGTACATTTTTTATGGCCCCTTAACTTACTTTTCCACCTCTGTCTGGTTGTCCACACTTGGTTCCGTTGCCGCCTGACTCTGCTCCTGGCCTGTTTGTCTCCTCAGTGCCGCCTTCCAACCTGTGTCTCAGTACAAACTGACTGCTTCAGGGAAGCATCAGAGGAAAGCCTGCATCTGTCACTATAACACTTCCTACAACTGTTAATGTGTGCTAGCACTGTCTAGTGAGTCAAGCTGCACTTTATCTCCTCTTCCAGAATTTATTTTTATTTTTAAAATATGGCTTTAATTGAAATAGAATTACATTCTTTTCCCTCATACCTTTCCTCCCACCAACTTCTCCTAGCTCCTTACCCTCAATTCCCTTCCATTTTCCCAACTCTCAGATTGATAGTCTCTTATACTTTGTATATTTGTGCATATGTATACAAATATGTATTCATATGCACTCATAAATATACAAATATAGCCAGCTGAGTCCAGTACAAACAGGACCTGCTAGCCTGGTTGTTTGTGTATATCATTTGTGTATATCATTTCAAATCTGAACACACACACACACACACACACACACACACACACACACACACACACACATTTGTTTCCTCAATCTCAGTAGATGAAAAATGCATGGCAAATAAACAAATCTCACTACATGCTGTTTCTCTACAAACCAATGACCTCTGAACAAGTTGGATAATAAAGACCATTGCAGGGAATATACCTGTCTTGTAAATTGAGTCATTTGTACTTCACAGTGACATTAATGTGGCTTTTCCATACACTCCAATTTTATCATTTGTATCATTATTCACAGAGTCAACCCTAACAGTGGTTAACATCCCAGACAAAGAGACACAGATGCACTGCTAACCTGTTGTGCATGTACTTTGTTGGTGGTATTCAAATTGGCTCTCCTGCTACAAATGGCATCATGAGAAGGAGGCACAACCCAGGCAGCAGCTCCTTGAGCTGATTTCATTGTATATATTGGTGAATAGCATTTTAAGAAGCAACATCCATAATAATGAAATTATCATTTTCTGCTTTGAAATGGGGTGGGGACTGTAACTGAATCATCAGAGATCATCTAGAACCGTTTGTGACTACCCACTAATAACAGCTGGTGGTGACCAGCTGTGGTGTTTTCTCATTACTGTGGAGCTGGATCCTGTAATTCACTTATCTATTGACAAAGCCATTTGTCCACAGCCACAAACAAAGAAAAAGATTGTATTTAGAAGGCTTCAGAGCAAGAAATCCACTACTTCCTTTTATGAATACTTGTTATATCAGGGAAATCTGTGGCCGAAGGCATTTCTTGGGATTCAATCTAAATTATAAGAACGAACAACACACACGGTTCTTGGCTGAGTTGTGGACCCTAGTGACATGTCTCTAACTCATTCCAGATTTCATATGTATATATTTCTCTAGAGAGAAGAAAATAATTCCTGGAAAACATAGACGATGTAATCACTATTTGTAATGATTTTAAAAGTATGAAACAAAATTTGTTTAAATTGGGGCACAAATGACACCTATGTGAATAAACACATTTTTCTGTTGAGCATGCTGCTGTCAAAGGCGGAAACTCCCTGTGCAGCCGTCATTTCTACCACAGAAACACATGAAGCTCAGAGGCTACTGAATCCTCTTGCATTGTCCTTAGCCAGAAAAACTTAGTTCCTGCATTGCTTCTCCCTTCTTAGGAGGGCTAATAAGATGCCTTGGAAGTGTAAATGTCTTTCTTCTCTATGATGTAGGGCAGCTTATAAGCCCTAAGTTCAATATTTGCAAGTAATTACCAATTAAGTTTGGTGGTGATCTTTGTTTATTAAAACAAAATATTTTATATTAAAATATCCAAATAAATTCATATTCATCATTTTAAAAATGTGACTTTTGCAATATAAGTCACACGTATTTTATTTTTCTGCCTTGCTCTTTATAATACATTGGTTAGAGTAGTAGTTAGAATGGTTTAGAAGTTTTGAGATGTATATTTTTTTCATGTAAATTGCTCCATAAATATGTAAGAAAAGCTTGGGGTGTTTGTGAGAGATGTATTGTGCTTTAAGTGTGAAATATCTGTTCCCATGAATATGCATCCTGGAGACTTCAGACTGAGTCCACTGGGTAGCACCTAACAGTGGGCCAATTGATAAAATAGGTTACTGGCTATGCCAGTACGGTCTGCTCCGACTTCGTTGCTAATATATTCCAGTCTTCTATCTGCGGGCTTAAGTGTTTATGTTTACTATAGTAATCACCATTCATTGAAGCACGTGAATGTCTTTCGGATCAAAACCAGATTTTCAGTTTCTGGAAATTTTATAATAAAATTCTAAATGTGAACATCTTGGTAATACGAGAAATGGATTTTTATAACCTATTCTAGGCAGCATTGTATATTCCTAAAGTCTTTGGGATGTGATTCTACCTAATCCCTAAAAATCTCAGGAAGATGGTGGGTTTTTTATCTCTGCGTGCCCACGAGGTAGTCTGTTTTTATATTGTTGAAGGTTCTTAGGTATGTGATTATAGCAATTCTCCTAAGAGCAGAAAAGAATGTTCTACAGAAGCTTCTCAAAAATCTATTCAAAAGTTTGCCTGCCGAACAACATTCATACTCACATTTAATATGCTTGTGAAATGGCAGGGGGAAGACACATTTAAATTAAAATTATGATTAGCCTTTTGCATAGATTTTCTGCACCTTACCAACCTTCCTGAATTAAAAATAAAATTGCAAAACAAAACAAAACAACTACCCAATCCAATTTGCCACACTGCCTTCAGGCTGCACACTGTGCTCCAGGTCCCCAGCTTTTGTGAAATGTCTGTCACCCATGCCGGGGTGGGTTTGATGTCATTTGAGTTTTTGAGTCATTTCTGTTTCCGTAAGTAACCCCTCACCATACTCCTTTAAATAACCCCAATAAATCTCACTGGTTCACCAACCTGAACACTTGTGGTTTCCATACTTGTTCTGTTGTGGACTCCTTGTCTCGGAGGTGGGGGAGGGAGGAGAGAGAGAGAGAGAGAATCATCTTCATCTTCCCATGAAAAGTTTTGTCATTCAATACAGGTGAACCCATAGGTCTTCAGAATTCCTCCTTCACTCCATCACTTAGTTTCAGCCACCACAAACAAGAGACACTCTTTGCCTGGAAACCCGCTGGCCACATCAGCCTAGGATCCAGTTGATCGTCAATCAAGTTCCTGTCCTCCAACTCCAATTTCCTAGTCTTATGTCCAACCCTATAGCAGCCCACCTGCTGGGACTGCTTCTATTTAGTCCTGTTCCCAGCGGAGTCCACAGATACTCTTCAGCCTTCCTACCTGGCCTCTGTCTCACCTGCCAACACCTGGAGGCACTGAAAAGCTGCTGGACCCTCTGTCTGGGAATCAGGAAGGAAGATCTTCACTCCCCTTCCTGTCCTCTATATAGAGTTCCCCAGTCTCATCTCCAGCCCCTGTAGACCACATGTATGGACCTGTACACTCTCTCTGATTCGGCGTTTGGAAGACCCCACCAAATATCATGGAGGACACAGATTTCCTCCTTCTTGTAGACTCTTTTAGCATCCATTCCCTTTTAGATCACCATTTCCTTTGTGGAAGTCTCCAATGTTCAAAAATTAATTCTACTCTGGACCACTGGTGGCCAAATATGGCAGAGACTCAAAAGCACGCTACACCAAGCAACTTACAACCAGCACATATTCCAGCACACAGATCTATGTCAGACAGGGCAACAAGAACCAAAGAATAGAACATGCACCCAAACAAAGACAAACCAAGATATCAACACCTAGAAAAACAATCACCCCAAATCCAGATGCCTAGACACCAGCACAACAGCATAATCAGTAACAACCAAAATAGTAAACCTCCTCCAGAACCCAGTAATCCTACAATAATAGGCCCCGAGAAACTCAGTATATCTGATGCATAGGCAAGGACTTTAAAATAGCTATTATAAATATGTTCGAGGACCTTAAAGAAATAAATGAATTCAATAATGAAATTTATGAAGCCACAACTAACAGTGAAATGAGAGGAATAGTCTAAGACATGAAAAAGTAAAAATAGAGACACTAAAGAAAACCCAAACTGAGGTAGATTGGAAATGCAAAATTTAGAAAGGCATAAAAACCTCAGAGGTGAACCTAAAAATATACTAGAGTAGGAAGGGAGCATCTCAGACTCTGAAGGTAAGGTAGAGGTAATGGATACTTTAGTCAAAGAAAAGGTCAAATTTAAATTATTCAGGAGCAATTCATCCAGGACATCAGGGACACTATGATGTTCTGTCTAGAACTACAGCTAATAGAAATATCAGAAAGAGAGCAAAGCCAGGTCAACGGCACAGAAAATATTTTCAATAAGTAATATTAGAAAACTTTCATACTCTAGAGATGCCTATCAAGGTACAAGAAGCATATAAAGTACCAAACAGCCTGGACCCAAAGAAGTTCCCCATGAGACATAATAATTGAGACACTAAATATACAGAATGAAGAGAGAATATTAAAAGATGCAAGGGAAAAAGACCAAGTAACAAATAAAGGAAGATCCATTAGAAAAACACAGCTTCAGGGGGCTGTCATGACCTGATGGTCATGTGGTGAGCCTACAGCTAGGGCGCCAGGGCTGAGCCTGAGCCCCTTTGCCTTCTGGGCCCATATCGGGGTCTTTGCCTGACCAAAGATGATCATATAACCCTTCATTACACGACCTTTATCCTTTGGGCTCCTAAGGCAGAGACCTAAGCTGGCTGTTTCCTGCTCCGCCTGCGCCTCATTCTGCCTTCCACCTCCTCAGGGCTTCATGACCTGTGCCTGGCCACTGGCAGCACTAGCAGTGGCACAAGATCATGCCAGATACAGCTTTTGGGAAGCTCTTTTTTACATAATAAAAACTATACAGAAAAACAAAACAAACAAACAAACAAAAAAAAAAAAAAAGAAAAACACTTGACTGTGAAATGGAGACTTCAAAAGCCAGAAGGACCTGGACAGATGTTCTACAAAGACTAAGAAATGATGCCAGCACAGACTACTGTACCCAAAAAACTTTCAATAGCAATAGATGCGGAGAGAAAAGCATTCCATTTTGAAACAAAATTTAAGCAGTACCTATCTGTACATCCAGATCTACAGAAAGAACTAGAAAGAAAACTTCAATTTCAAGACATTACCGACACTCAAGACAACATAAGGAACAAATAATCTCAGGCCAGCTAATTGAAAGAAGGATAACAAACCCCCACACCACCACTACAAAATAATGGGAATCAACAAACACTTCTCATTAACAACTCTCAACATCAATGGTCTCAGTTCCCCAGTAAAAATGGACAGAATGAGAGGCTGGATATGAAAACAGGATCTATCCTCCCACTCCAAAGAAGAGACACACCTTAACACCAAGGATAGATGTTAAAGGAAAAGGATGGAAAAAGGTATCCCAAGCAAATGAACCCAAGAAGCAAGCTTCCGTAGCCATTTTAATATCTGATACAATAGACTGCAAACCAAAACCGTTTAGAAGACATACTCAAATCCACGAACAGGATATTACAATCCTAAATATTTATGCATCAAATACAAGGGCAACCAAGTTCATAAAAGAAGCACTAGTTCAATAAAATCACATATTAGCCTTTATAATTGTGGGTGACTTCAACACTCCACTCTCCCAAGCCATCCAGGCAAAAGCTAACGAGAGCAATGCTGGAGCTCAGTGACAGGATAAATCAAATGGACTTGGCAGGTATTTGCAGAACATTTTCCTCATGTAGACCTGCAGGGAAATGGGCTGCAGATTGGAGGCAGTGTGTCTCCAGGAAAGGGGGCTGTGGAACTCCAGGGTAGGAAGCTCCTGGTACATCTAGCAGGATGTTGTGCAGCTTTATAGGGGAAGATGTCCGGTGCGGGCATCTGCCTGTTTTGTCTTCCTAGTCTCTTTCTGTTTTTTTCCCCATAACCTCCTAAGTCTAAGGGAGCCTTACTCTTTATTTTAGTTGCTCTATTTTGTAATGCGGCATAGCCCTATTTCCCCAGCAGTGAAAGATACCTTTTCTATTTTATGACCATTCTGTGGCTTCCAGGTTAGTTCTTACCAAACTCCTGAAGACAGGAGGCAATGGGGCTCCTTTTGCCTTTCTCCAAACGGCAGCTCTCTTTGTAAGGAATTGTTCTTCCTGCAAAGTTCTATGTCTATGAAAAGATAAAACGTTATTAGACTTCTCATTCTCCCTTTTATTATTTCTGTATAATGTCACAAGCTTATCTCCTAGGCAAATGGACCCCCTTGATGGTTCCCTTTGATCATATAAAGTTAATGTAATCATTAAGGCCAGTGATAAACTCATAGTGGCCTGTGTAGGTTCTCTTCTATGTAAGGCATATGCAGAGAAGGTAATATTGGATAGGCGAGTAGAAACAATTGGGTTCAGATGGTCACTTATTCATAAGATTAAGAAAATATAAAAAACCTCTTAGAAAGATAAAATACATTCCAATGCATCTTGTACTTTTTGTAAAACTGCGGAGCATACAAGTGATCATATAGGAGATATATTGGCCTCGCCCATGTGCTAATATGTGTCACTCATGAGTACATAGTATGGCCCATTTATACTGACAAAAATAAAATTTGGCATCATCTGTTCAATCTTCCCAACTTTGAATTCTTCCCTGTACCACTTACATATGTTCTGTACATCCCCAATTCATCCAGATTTAGAGAGCAGCAAGGTCTGACTGAAGACATTGCACACTCAGCACTAGCAGGGTATAAAATTTGTAGGCTTGGCTCTGATGGTAGATAAAGCTGTAAGAGAAGACTGTGGTTATTAAAATAAGATAGTGACTGCTGGCTGCCTTTGTCAAGAGGTTTATTATAATTAGATATGGATCTTGTTAATTAACTCAGTAAAAAGTACTAAATCTAGACAGTCCCCTTTGTACAATATAGAAGTGACACTTTATATGTTCTAAAGAATGTTATTAAAACCATCAGCTTTTGCTCAAATGCACATAGTGCCCACCAGCTTGTTTGAGTGAGTAGCGAGGATATAATATTTAAATTTCAAAATAGGGTCCAGATCAAAATGAAAATTCTTAAAGGAAATGCCAAGCTGTAGCTTGGCACTTGTTATTTCTAGTTTATCTGAGATCATAATGTAACAAAGAACAGATACTGAATGAGAGAACTTTTGAAGATTCTTGGCTATGGGAATTGACAGTCCTTTGTGCCTGTGCTCCAAGCGTGTTTCTGACTGAGACATTTCCCCAGCCAAAAGCTGGCTTTTGAAATGTTATAAGAGTAATTTTATGCTTATTGGCCAGTAGTCAGGCAGGAAGTATAGGCATGGTGAGCAGACTAAGAATATAGCAATGGCCACTTATAATGAAGAGGGTATAAATTTATAATAAATTTATAATGAAGAGGGTATAATGAAGAGGGTATAAATTTATAATGAAGAGGGTATAAAAAGAAGTATGAACCTATGTTACCTTGGAACTTAGTGAATTTTATGACAAAAATGGATTGTAAAAGAGAGCAAAGAGTGGTATATGGGAATAGTGTTTGGAGGGAGGAAAAGACAGGCATAATAGTTGTAATTATATTATAATCTCAAAAATAAAAAGGTATTTTGCAAAAAACAAACAAACAAAAAAAAAGAATTCTGGGAAGAGGAAAGGCAGAGAGAGATGCAGTCACCAGCCAGATGCCCAGGAAGCAAGATGAGAATGCCTCACACAGTAAAGGTACCAAGCCAGGTGGCTAAACATAGGAATTATAGGTTAGGTTGTAAGAGCTAGTTGATAATAAGCCTGAGCTAATAGGCCAAACAGTTTATAATTAAAAACAAGTAATTTAAAAATGAATAAGTTCAGTAGGAATTGCATATAATTTATTTACCTATAATATGGTCATTTGATTGATTAGATATAGTATATGTATACTGTATCTATAAAATGCCTTTGAGAGAAATATGATACTGGTCATGTGAAAATATGTAAGTATTAATCAGTAAATTTCATATAATTTGGGCTTTGCTAGAGATTTGACAAGGGAATATGTCAGACGGATTTACTTAGAAACCATGTTGTCCTTATGTATTTAGGAAATATATATCTACATAGCACATATGTTGCAATAATTAATAAAAAAGAGCCCAGGAATTTTAAAGAGAACAAGAAGAACTATATGGGAGGGCTTGGATGGAAGAAAAAGAAAGGAAAATGGTGTAATTATATTATAATCACAAAAAATAAAAGAAAATTTAAAATACCCATCAAGGAGCAACATGAAGTCACAATAAAGCTCAGGGTGGCACAAGCAAGCCAAGGCCTGTATAATCCCATTGACTGTGATCATAGTCTTTGATCATGATGCAATACAAACTCTTGGATTTGAGGAAAAAATTGTCAGAAGAGTCTGATTTTTCAATTATATATCTTTGAACTCCAGGTGCCCTCTGGAATCACAGATGCGCTCTAGGACAGAGCTTTGTCTCCTGAAATTTGGTCTGCCTGTCTCCAGCTAGATGATTGAAAGGAAATCATTTATCCTCTCTTTCTGTTTGTTGTGTAACTTAAAAGTGCCTTTTCTGTTTCCAAGTGCATCTTCAGAATCAGAAAATTCTTTCATTTATACTGGCAAATACAACACAAATCATTATTTTGGAAATCGACCTGGCTTTAAATCCTGTCCTGGAAGAGCTCAGGGGATTGGAATTCTGCTTTTAATTCTTATACATTGTGGATATTTGAGCAGATGATTTGATATTTCTGTGTGTCTCGCCTTACACGTCTGTTACGAATATCAGGAGGATTATACATTAGATGGGTTTCCAGTTAAGGTATTAGTACATGTAGGTATTTAAAATAATACCAACTACTTATTAATAGTAGAGTTATATCTCACTTAACGATAGGAGCATTTTCTGGGGGCTGAACTTAAAGACTATTTATCATTATGAAAACATCACATACTGTACGAGCAAGATCAGATAGCTACAATATCATTAGATGACTTAGCTTTATTGGACAGTTCTCATCTGTTAATGACCAAAAGAATCACACACTATGCCACTTTGATATAATTTTCATTATTATTATTCAGTCAAAATCCTGTATTCTTTCTCTAATTATTTTAGATCAGAACTGTCAATCCAGTGCTGATTATTGTGTTTAACTTTTTTATTCAACCTTGTCTCTATATCACTAAATAGGTAAGTAGATACACTGAGCTGAATAGGTGATCTAGAGCTTCATGTTATTATAATGTTGGTCTTCTTGTTGACCTCCATGTGCATATGAATTTCTGCAATGCTGTGACCAGCCCATTCTTGGTTCACTGTTATACTCATGTTTTTTCAAGTACTGGTAGTTAAACTTGAAGTCCTCCTTTAAGTCAGGCAATCATTGTGCAGCTGAACTAAATCCCTGCTCTTCACCTTCACACTCTTGATAGGTCTCATAGTAGTTCTTTTAGGGAAAGATATGAGATCACTGAAAAATCAATTTTATCAGAGATTTTGATTTCTTAACTCTGAAAATGTGGTTGGAAGATTTTTTTCCCCCAAAAGTGCAGTTACCTCTGTTTCTGTGTTCCTGTCCAAAAGATACCTAAGGTGTTAATGTCAACCACTCCAACTCTAATCAGCTTATATCACCAGGCACATGGCAATGCCTAAGGACATATCTTTGCTCACTAGCAAAAGTGAAACCAAAATCACAACGATGATTCTGGTGCACATTAGTAATCAAGCTAGATATTTGTGTACTTACTAAAGCAAAACAAAGCAACCAACCAAACCAAACCAAACAAAAACAACAACTCAACAAAGGAATAAACAAATATAACATAACTTATAATTGGCCCCAATCCCAATTTCTTGAATAAGGTGAGATAGGCGGTTTAACCATTTGCTTGAACATCTGCTCATAAATCTAGCAAACAAAATCATGAGGAAAAAGTTGGAAGCACGGGGGCGGGGACAGAGGTGGTGGTGGAGGGGTGAGGGAAGGGGAGAGGGGGAAGGAGAAGGGAGAAGGGAAGCTCTGGGGAGAGCTTGGGGGAGTGGGAGGGTGGAGATGGAGGAAAGGTGGATATTAGAGAAGGGAATATGATATCTACATTAAGGGAGTCACTTTAGGACTGGCAAGATACTTGGCCCGGGAGGGGATCCCAGGTGTCCACGGGGATGTTCCCAGCTACGTATTTGGGCAGCAGAGGAGAGGGTGCCAGAACTAGCCTTGTCCCAGAGTCACATTGATGAATATCTTGATCACCACCATAGAAATTTTGTTTGATGGATGGAGGTAGAGACAGAGACCCACATTCACATCAGAGCAATGGACTGAGCTCCCAAGGTTTAGTCGAAGGGCAGAAGATGGGAGAAGAGGAGCAAGGAAGTTAGGACTGTGAGGGGCTGGTCCACCCACTGAGACAGTGTGCCTGAACTAATGGGAGCTCACCAAATACAGCTGGACTGGGACTGAATGAGCATATGATCAAACCAGACTCTCTGAATGTGGCTGCCAATGGGGGCAGACTGAGAACCCATCAATAATGACACCAGGACTTATCTCTTCTGCATGTATTATCTTTTTGGGAACCTAGTCTATTTGGATGCACACCTTCCTAGGCCGGGAAGGAGGGGGGAGGACCTTGGATTTCCCACAGGGCAGGGCACCATGCCCTCTTTTAAGGAAGCAGGGGGAGGGAGGAGGGATGGGGGAGGGGGAGGGGACTGGGAGAAGGGGAGGACATGTAAAAATTTTATTTATTTTTTTGAATGGAAAAAAATTAAAAAAAAAGAAACTGAGGATGCTCCAGAAATGGGCCAAAAAAATTCTAACTAAACTATAATAATTAAAAAACGAAACAGAATGCTACTTATCCTAGGTCAATCACAGATTGCCCCATGTTCCAGGACTCCAGGAAGGTATTAGTGGTCCATATTCCACTATCTGACATTCCTAGGCATCTTGTGTGATGATACTTAGATTTTTAGAACAGTATTTTTACAGGTGCCAGAGATCACTGACAATGCCTTGTGATCAAGCATGTTTATACCTCTGTCAAGAAACATGAAATTGTCAAGCGTACCTGGAAGAAAAAGAATCCATAAAGCTGCTCATTATTTCAGGCTGTCTTCTGCTTTTCAACTTAGTTATCATAGGCCAAGTATTGATGGTAAATGAGTTACAAAAACAATTTTGGATTTTGGAAACTGTAGATCATGGGCTTTCTCATAAAAACTGAATGTATCTTAGAGTATGAAGCATTGTCTACGGAGGTATGAGATAATGACTGAAAATTCTGAATCTGTAACCACATCATGGAAACACTGTAGACTAACTCAATTCACAGCAAAGATTTAAGGACATCATACGCTAACGATATTGTCTTTGGGTGTTCTGTTATGACAGAATATGATGGACTTTCTTGCGGCTCTGCAGTTTGGGTGTCTGAGACCAAAGCATCAGCAGCCTGAGGGCTTGACCTCTACATCAAGGTGGTTCTTTAGGTATCACATTCTCCAAAGACAGGCAAAACTTTTTTCTAACGATGTTTCTTTCTCAACAGGGAATAACTCTCTAGATAAGTGGGTTGAGACTCCGTTGAGGAGTAGAAGGGCCCTTTCATAGGGGGTCCATATCAGATATCCTGTAAATAAGGTATTTTCATTACAATTCATAACAGTAGCAAAATTATAGTAATGAAGTAGTGATGAAATTCACTTTATGGTTAGGGACCACCACAACATGTAGAACTATATTAAAGGGTCTCAGCATTGAGAAGACTGAGAACCACTACTCTAGACCTAATCAACTCTGAATACCATGTACTTGCATCTTGAGGGGAACTCATACTAACCAAAGCATAAATTATTTGTCAGAGACCCAGTTTTATCAGTGTACCTTTTTAGGTCATGGTAACATAAAATTTCAACCTCAGCAGTTTGTCATGTGGTCTCTAATTCCTGGTTTTCATCTCCACTGTGGTACATGCCATCTTCATCCAGCCATTCCTAAAGAAAGAAAGAAGTATTATTTTTGTTTCTGCTTTTTTTACTTTCTGTTTGTTTGCCAAGCTTGACTCCATGATTCATCATTTAGAACAAAAGGGACCTCAAAAATACTCCACATGGAACTAAACTGTTTCTTTATGAACACTCAGTGCTGTGTCAATGCATTGCTTGATACGTCTTAATGACTGCCCATTACACTCAGCACGAAGCTAATTCTTCACTTGGTCTCCATCATTTCTTCTTTTCCCCCTCTCATCTCTTTACCTTACATTATTCTCTTTGATTTGTATTTTATTCTTATATAGCTAAAATTATGTCTTTCAAGACAATATGGCTTATGTACTGTTATATACTGCACTGCTTATGTCTTTTTCTTTTCTTTTCCATTCCCTTTCTTTCTTTTATACTTTTCTATTCTCCTCCCCTTCTTTGCTTCCTCTTATACACCTGTAAATCCTAACTTCCTAAATTCAAGGTAAGTTTTTTTTTTTTTTTGCATAGTACTCATGACTTGTAGGCAAGGACCTCTCATTCAGTTGCCAGCAGTCCAAACCTGAAATGATCACACAAAAACTAATTAATTATAATACTGTTTGGCCAATAGCTAACCCCTTTCTATCATTTTATATTTTACCATGAGGCTTGTGGTTTACTGGTAAGGTTCCGGCTGGCAGCTCAGGTCTTACTCCTCCAGCAGCTACATGGCATCTCACTGACTCCACCTACTCTCTATTTATATCTTTTCCAGCCTGGCTGTATTCTGTTAAGCCACTGGTCAAAAGCACCTTCTTTATTTCCCAATGGCATTCACAGCATACAGAGGGGAATCCCATATCACCTCCCCTTTTCTGTCTAAATAAAAAGGAAGATTTTAAATTTAACACAGTAAAATTACATATGACAAAACAGGTATCAAGCAGGAATTACAGTTACAATATTTATATTTATTTTATCTTTTATTATAATTAAAAACTATAATTATCTATTCTTCAACTCCATCAAAGACTCTAGAAGGATATAACATTACCGAAGTAAACACATTGTAAGCAACTTCAAAAACTCTAGAATTGGCAGAGATATCTCACTGCCTGGAGAGTCAGCAAAAGTTCTTCTGTAATGTTGTGGCATCCCTTTTCAGCCTACAGGCCCTTAGTATTCATCAGACTTTTCCATGAAGCAGGAAATTTGAAGATCTGGTCTCCTTATAATGGCAAAGTCCATCAGTTGCTTTCTTCTGTGTCCTACAGAACCTCTGGCAGACTCTTTCATGAAGCACTAATCCCGAAGGACGGTCTCACCTTTGGACAACTTCAGCAGTCATTTTTCTGTGGCTCTTGCATGTCCAGTTCATACAACATAACATCAAGTAGTCCAGGCAAGGGCAGTTTCTTGCCCAAATGGCTAGCAACTCCATAAGGAGCCTCTTTGCCACCCATCATCCTCTTGAAGTAGATTGATGCTGCTAAGAGCAGATGTATCTTATTGCCACGAAATGCCACATTCTTTGAAATGTCTTTGAAAGGTTTGACGAATACCTATCGAACTGAAATATACCTCTCTATATATTTGTATATCTAGAAAACCTAACTAACATAACTACAAGTTTGACTATTAAAGATGACTATATTAACCTATATTTCTCAATTGTACATTGCATTTTTAAATATGTTGCACAAATACAATACCTTAATCAAAAGTAGAAATATACATACAACAAAATTGACCTTAAATTTGTGTCAATAGACCCAGCAATACCACTTTTGAGTATATATCCAAAGGATGCTCAATCGTACCACAAAGACATGTGCTCAACTATATTCATATCAGCATTTTTTTTGTCATATCTAAAACCTGGAAACAACCTAAATGTCCCCTGACTGAAGAACCAATAAGAAAAATGTGGTACATTTACACAATGGAGTACTACACAGCAGAAAAAAATGACATCTTGAAATTTTCAGGCAAATGGCTGGAGCTAGAAAACATCATATTGAGTGAGGTAACCCAGACACAGAAAGACAAATATAATATGTACTCACTCATAACTAGTTTTTAAACATAAAGCAAAGAAAACCAGCGTACCAGAGAACCTAGACAACAATGAGGAACCTAAGAGAGACATACATGGATCTAATCTACATGGGAAGTAGAAAAAGACAAGATCTCCTGAGTAAATTGGGAGCATGGGAACCACAGGAGGGGGTTGGAGGGGAGGGGAGAGGAAGGGAGGGGAGCAAAGAAAAAATGTATAGCTCAATAAGATCAATAAAAAAGCTTGAAAAATTGTATCAATAGACCAAGATCTATACCAATGCAAAGTATTCCTATCTATAGTGTGCCCCCATAAATGTAAACAAACATTTATAAACAATGTTCTGTAATGTGGACATAGTTCTTTCCAAACTGCTTCCTGATGTTTTTTTGGATGAAGTACTTTTTAGGGTTCACAGAGACCTTAAGGGTGACTTAGTTCATCAAACTACATTAGTCTGGAAGATATCCACAGGTTCTCATCCTGTGTGGAAACAAAAGTACAACCTCTTTTCCAAAGCAACATATCCTGAGACTTAGTTTTTGAAGTCACAATAATTTTAAAATATATATGTTGGCTTAGCTTAGCAGCCTGTACAATAAAATGGCTCTCTGTTCTTAGCTCCTTCACAGTCAAAAAATTCAAAGAAAACACAATAATATACATAATCCAGACTCTCTGTATATGTTCCATCTTTATGTGGCTTATTTTTCTTTACTCCTTTAATCTATGACCATCTGTATTTTGTCTCTTTAAAAACTTTACTTTTTTTGGTAACTGTCTCTACTCCTTTTCTTCTTTCTCTCAAGCCTATGTACATTTATCCAACACTGTGACCCATTTAGAGGTCTTTTCCATCTGGATTTGTCTTTATTGGGTATCTGTAATCGTTTTCTGAACCTTTTAGCTTTTTAAAATGCTAAGCGGCATGGCTAGGAATAAGGCTGCTTTGCCTTTTGGCTCTGCCCAGTCCAACACAGCATAGGTATTGTTCACTCCTCTGAAAGCCATGCACACTGCCCCAGTTCCAGGTTTGCTGTGGGTCTATGCCATTAAGCAGTTTGTAACACTCTGCTCACAAACCCCATTAAGCCTCCTGAAAGAGCCAGAGCTGTTTGTGCAACTAGCACAATTCAGGAAGCCTCCTTAAAGGAGCAATGCAGTTTTTGCTGCCAATGCTGAGTCAGGAAAACCTCTCTTAAAGGAGCCGTGGCACCCCTTCTTGCTGCCAGCAAACAGAGCCCATCAGAAAAAAATACAGCTACTAAGAAGCTGTGCACGGTTCCCATTTT
Source organism: Ondatra zibethicus (assembly GCA_004026605.1). Lineage (NCBI taxonomy): Eukaryota > Metazoa > Chordata > Mammalia > Rodentia > Cricetidae > Ondatra > Ondatra zibethicus. The sequence goes on from PVIU01000694.1 coordinate 68,841, forward strand.
TGTGGGTATGGAAGCCCTCTTAAAAAAAACACAACTCTTTTTTTGGTCTTATAAGGATTTGTGTCCCAGATGGTGGGTGCCAATTTGTAGATAGGGGCCTCTCTTTCATTTCCCAAATGCCCAGACCCTAAATAATTACTCAGAAACTAATTAATTACAACACTGTTTGGGCAGTAGCTTAAGCATATTTCTAGATGGATTAACCTTAAGTTAACCCATTTCTATTATTTTATATTTTACCATGAGGCTTGTGCTTTATCGGAAAGGTTCTGGCTGGCGGCTTGTCTCTTTCTCCTCCAGCAGCAGCATGGCATCTCACTGACTCTGCCTACTCTCTCTGTGTATCTTTTCTAACCTGGCTGTATTCGTTAAGCCATTGGCTGAAAGCAGCTTCTTTATTAACCAATGGTATATACAGAATACAGAAGGGAATCCCACATCAATGACTTCTTTTCAGTTGATCAGAATTTTAATTACATACTTCTCTATTTTCTATATCTCTGTTAGGCTTTGAGATCAATTATCTATATTTTTGAGTCATTTTGATGTGTTCAGTGCTTAAGATTGAGTTGATATAATAAGTTAGGAGCTAAAACATTGGATAAATGAATAACTTAATTGACAGTGACCAATAGCTGGAGAAACCATCTTACACTCATTATCAAGTTCAATCTCAAATCAATCATGTGAGGTAAGCAGGGCAAGTGCAATTATCTCTAGGTTACAGTTAAAGATTCCATGTTGGAAAAGATTAATTGATTTGATTATAATCACATGGCATCAAGAACAATGTCTTCTTCAGGTATGATGGCACATGCCTGCAATATTAGCACTTGAGGGGTAGAAGCAGAAGGATCAGAAGCTCAAGGTTATTCTCAATTACACAGAGAGCTTAAAACCTGTCTCAAAATACCTAGAAACAACAAAAAAATGAAAGTGGGGCGATATCTTGAGAATGTTATTCTTAGCCCATTTCTTATTACATCTCTCCAATTACTGGATCTACCAGTATCTAAAATGAAAGTAGATCCTGAAATCAATCTCAAAGCTGCTAACAGAAAAATCTGTATGACATATTTAGGCAGCTAAATTCTAGAAAAGAATATTCCTCCATTATTTCCTCTACCAAGTAGGTTTTGTCAAATTTTTGGAGGAGCTAGAACAAAGGGAATTGGCCTAGAAACTCAGAAATTCATTTATGAAATGGAGAGAGAGAGAGAGAGAGAGAGAGAGAGAGAGAGGAAGAAAATCAAAGGGCTGAGATTCAGCCTGCCCTCAACAGAGAGGGGAGCATTTGTCTGAAATAAAATAAATGCTCCTTATTGTTTGCATGAAAATTATTTCCGAGGCCTTATTTGTCACTTAGGCAAAAACGCTTATCTTTTCTACTTGCTAAAATCTCAGCTAAAGTTGAAGAATATGCAAGTGCTCCAGGTATGTGTGGTGGATTGAGAAGGTTCATTTGTTCACAATCCATGCAGGACAGAACTTCATCACAATGTTTGGCCAGCTGAGTTTGAATCCTAGCTCTGAAATGAACTCCTTCTGTGGTGTTGAGAGCACAGTATTCTGTTTATGCTTCACTCTATCAAATCCCATAAATCTTTTTAATTAATGAGATAATGTATTAAAATATTTATGTCCCAAATGCCACTGTTATATAAGCTATTCCTTATTTAATATAATTATGGATATTTTAGTATAAATTATTCATACTTCCATGTTATAATTAAATTTAGGGAGAAAAGAGAACAACATCATCCTTGTTAGCATTATTACTAAGAAATATAGCTTTAGAGTTTTATTATTTTAAATTATTTTACTAATACAGAATGATAATGAATTTATTTTGAGCTAATGGAAACCTGGCTTAATTAGTAACACTGTCCTTTTGTTACGTTGAGAAGGTAGTTTGGTTACTTTAGCTCTAGTTCTCTGACTTTAAATGAGGTGCTTTCTTCACCTAAGCCAGAATTTCTGGGGTACGCTTTCTGGTCACATAATTACGTCTGTCTGCAAAGTTCCCAGGGTGGAAAGCATCAAATATAGTGTGGGGATTATGCACAGTTTTAAATCCTCCCACTCATCTTCCATCTTTGCTTATTGTAAGTAATTGGTTTGTTGTACTCAGCTGGATTGTGTCATGTACACTTGTTGGCACTGAGGTTGCTACTGTCTACACAATTATTTTGGAAATGGATTTAAAGCAGAAGCACATGAAATAGCAACTGAAGCATTTAAGTTATTTAGAAATATTTGCATGCTGTTCCCAGAGAAAATATTCCCAGGTTTTACTCATGATTATTTTGATATGGTTCAGATCTTATTTCATAGAAAGTAGTCTGAGAAATTACTATCTTGCAACAGGTGCAGAATGGGGTATTTTGTAAGGAGATGGAGAGAGGCAAAAACAGAATAAACACATTTTAAAAATTCAATTCATGTACATGAGAGTTTTGAATGTATGTATATTCACTATGTGCATGACTGCTGACTGAGGAATCCAAATCCCTTGGAACTGGAGATATGGGTGGTGGTGAATCACTACATGTATGCTGGGAACTGAAACTGAGTTCTCTGCAAGAGAAACAAATGGTCTGAGCATTTTCTTGAGCCCCAAGTATTTTATGAGTAATTCTTTTGCTTCAAGTACTTAAAATCAGAAATTACGTGACAGAGGATGATTTGAAAGTGGCTTAATGATTTGGAGGAAAACTTAGTTTTATGACTTAGAATTTAGCTAAATAGTTTACAAAATCCTACTGTGGTTATCTGTGTTTTAAAGCCTAAAACCAGATAAGAAAGTTGGAAATAAACTAGAAGTGAGAAGAAACACCAAACAATAGTTCTGAATAATATCCTCACCAGTCTTACCATTTGGTGTGCCAGTATTTCTCTATTATGTATCAGATAATTCAATATCTTGAAAACTTCCATATGGTCCAAAAGGTTTCTTAATATTCCTTCCCAAGCATAGTGTATATACACATATTAAAAATTGAAGAATTAGGATAACCAAAACAATCATTTACAAAAAAAAGGAACTTCTGGAGGCATGACAATTCCTAATTTCAAAGTCTACTACATAGCTACAGTAATGAAAACAGCCTGGTATTAGCATAAAAACAGACAGGAGGACCAATGGAACTGAATCGAAGACCTGGATAATCAGTCCACAAACCTACAAACACCTTTTTGACAAAGACGCAATAAATATCAAATGGAAAAAGAAAGCATTGTCAACAAATAAATGGTTTTGGCATAACTGGATACCAATATGTAGAATAATGAAAATAAAATCATATCTATCACCATGCACAAAACTCAAGTCCAAATGGATCAAAGACCTCAACATAAAGGCAGCCACACAGAGCCTCATAGAAGGGAAAGTGGGAAGTATACTTGAACGCATTGGCACAGGAGACCACTTCCTAAATACAGCCACAGTAAGACAAACACTGAGAGCAACAATTAATAAATGGAACCTGCTCAACTGACATAAGCAAAGGACATAGTAAATACAGCAGGCTATAGACTGGGAAAAGATCTTCACCAACCCCACATCAGACAGAGGACTCATCTCCAAAATATACAAAGAACTCAAGAAATTGGTCATCAAAAGAACAAATAATCCAATTAAAAAATAGGGTAACAGACATAAACAGAGAACTCTCAAAAGACTCTTAAAGAAATGCTCAGCATCCTTAGCCATAACAGAGAAGCAAATAAAAAAAAAACTATGAGATTCCATTTTACCTGTCAAAACAGTTAAGATCAAAAACACTGATGACAGCTTATGGTGGAGAAGATGTGGGGTAAAGGGAACACTCCTGCATTGCTGGTGGGAGTGCAAACTGGTACAGCCCCTTTGGATATCAGTATGATGATTTCTCAGAAAATTAGAAAACCTTCCTCGAGACCCAGCAATACCACTTTTGGGTATATACCCAAAGCTGGCTCAAGCATACTACTAGAACACGTGTTCACCTATGTTTCTTTCTTTCTTTATCATTTGATGGTTTCATACACGTACATAATGAATTTATCACTTTTGCCCCTATAACTTTCTCTCTTTCCCCACTCATTTCCATCTCTCACCACCTCCCTTCAGCCCCACTGCCATCTGTCCTCCCTCCTCCGTCTGTGGCTGAAACCCTCCTTCTTCATCAAGTCTCTTTTCTAACTTCATGTCTTTTTATGTGATGATCTGATTTTAATTAAGGTTACTTAATTGATGTTTCCTCCTTGCAGATGACTTTAGCTTGTGTCAATTTGACACAAAATTATCTGGTACAGTAATCAACAGTTTTACTCAACTACAAACCCTGTGAGTTACCATAGAAACTGACCTGACAACACATAACACTGGTGCTGTAAAAGAAGACAGCATGCTCCTGTCCACCCAGACCCAAATAATCAAACAGAAACTACATCAACTACAAAACTTTTGGGCTAATAGCTTAGGTGTATTCCTAGCTAGCTCTTATATCTTAACACATTTCTATTAATCTGTGTATCACCATGAGACTGTGACTTACCGGCAAGGATCCAGCAGTGACTTTCTCCTTTGGCAGCTACATGTGGCGTCTCCTTGACTCTGCCTACTCTCTCTATATAGATCTGTTCCGATTTCCTGCCTGGCTTTACTCTGCTAAGCTATTGGTTGAAACAGCCTTATTCATCAACCAATAAAAGCAACACATATACAGAAGGACATCCCACATCATCACTCAGCTACTAACCCTGTGATTTAGAATAGAAACTGGCTTGTCAACAGGTGACCACTGGTGAAATAGTGACATGGATATTATGGGGGTAATCAGTTGTTCTGAGAGACGCCTCCCAACATTAAATTTTGCAATAGTATGACATGATAGTGCAGTAATCTTATGGCTAAATAATAATTTTTGTGTAAATGATGATGGGTTTATGATAAAAAGGACTCTCAACAGTAGAAGAGGTATAGTTGTTATTCTTAATTATGTACATTTCTAAATCTCATTTTTACAAATTCTGGAACTAATGTTATAATAATAGTTGTTAATGAGCCAATAAAACCAGTAAATAGAGAAAACAGCTTTATCCCTTATAATAGTTTATTAGAGGCGATAGGAATTTAATTTTACATTGGAAGGCTAAAAGGAAAATTAATCAGACATATCACCTACAAAATGTTGAGGCTCAAAAAAGTTACTATCTTAGCATAAATCTTGGCTCTTTGATGACCTATTGTGTCTGCCTAGGAAAATCACTCCCAGTGTTCTATCTTTTGAGACTTGAAGTTCTAGGGGCCACTTCTGGAGTGGCCGTTTTCACCTCAGTGGTCATTCCCTTTGGTACCAAGACCTCTTTTGCTCCCACTCTAGTGTAATGTCTAGAATGGTATGAAAATGACCCTTGAGAAATGGTTCTGAGTGTCTCATTGCCCCCTTAATTATTGTAATGTCACAGTGATGCATATCATTTTCACTCACATATGGCCTGACATTTTGGACACATTTTTAGATATTCTCTGAGGTGCAACTGTGTTCCCACCAACAAAAATCACTTTCTTTGCACAAACATATATAGTAAGGTTATTTTTCTCAACTCAACTATTCTTCTGAACCCTCTTCCTCAATCCTCTCCTCTACTGGGTAGAAACTACTAATAACCAATTTCATCTTACATGTCGTCTCCTCTAGGAAGCAAGTATCTCTGGAGCTGAATGTGCGTTCCTGAAAATGTTGCAGAATTGGATACAAATGTGCTTGCTTCCATCTTCACTGCTACAGTGGGAGACTTCCTTATTGATCTCAGAAACACAACTTGTTAATAAACAAATATCCATTACATTTGCAAGTACAACCATATATTCCTGGACACCAATACATAATTTCTGGTATAAAACAAAATAGTTTACTTGATGAATTAATGAGATGTAAAGACAATTCCAATAATATAAACTAATTAATATGGCAGGAAATGTCATCAAAATGAAAAGAGGGAAACCCAAGCTTAGTGGGAAAATGTAAGGGTTGTTTTATTACTAATATCTCAATCCTGGAAGACCAAAAATGTTGATAAGTAGCTATATTCCATCATGAATGTCACTGATTTTGTATATTCTTTACTTAAGAACTAGTTAAGCAATAGTTCCTTGAATATCACAGACAATTTATGAAAAATTAGTTCCTCTGGGGAACAAAATTAAATAACTCTGAGATTTATCTTGAGCAAATGTAGGATTTTCTCTCTATAAAAAAAGAAAATATGTTTTATGTAAATTAATTGTGTCAGATATTTTGGAGGCTATTGACAGTGATTCTGAGGTAGTCTTGTACCCACAGGAAAGGAGGCTACAACAGGTTCCTAATGTCTGTCAGAAAGCAGATAATGCCATTGCAAATGACAGTTTATCTTTAAAAGTAGAGCATTTGGCTCAAATGAATTGTTTAACCCATGAAACAATGACACCACAGATTTAAGTTACTTGTCACATGACAAATAAACATTGAGAGCAGAAAGACGGCTTTGGCATTTTGTTCCCAAGACCAACGAACTTTCTCTTAGGGAGGATTTCTATCCTGTGCATTGTGTGGAGAAATGAGAGTTGTGGGGACTTCTTTTCTCAACACTGCAGAAGACAGATGCAGAAGTCACGCATTAGTGGTTATTTAAGTAACTGTAAATCTCGCACACTTCATTCTGATAAGGAATAACAAGGAAAACACATCCTGTACCCGGGTGACCCTGGGAGTGAGGTGAGCCAATACTGCTCTGGAAGCTCAGGAAGCCCTGAGCACAGAAAGGCCTTTGAGTGTTTCCTTCTTATCAGGGCTGAGCTGAAACCTGTCTCTAAGCTTCAGAGTCTGTGCATCGTGGTACTGCACGCTTATTTGAACTTAGTTATTATAAAACCTACTGTACATGGACTTTTCCTTTCTCCACAATTTCCCAACATATCTTTTTGTCTCCTTGCCAATACTCAGTCTGACTAGATGTGATGCTGCCTATTGTTTTGATTTAAATTTCTCTAATAATTTTTTGAACTTTTTTTGCATAACTATTGCTCATTTGCTAATCTTTAGGAAATGCTTTATTCACAATCATCCTCTCATTTGAAAATCACATTAGAAGACTTTTGTCTGTTGTTCATATATTATTATTATTAATATACACAATATATTAATATTATATAAATTGTATAATAATATATAAATATATTATTAATATTTTCTTACATATGGAATCATTTGTAAACCATTTGTAAATCTTTGCTTCTGTTCTACAGGATGCTTTTATTTATTTTGTTAAAGGAAATTCTTTTCAGATTGACATAAATATGTCTCTTGGCATAGTTCAGTCTGCTGCTTCTTGTAGTGTTCCATACAAGCCGTTTTTTAGGTCTATGATAAACTTATGGAACATTTAAAAGTATTTTGTCTATGTTTTCTTCTATAGTTTCGTATTTCAAGTGTTACGTTGAATTTGAATTGATTGTATGTATGTGTCTGTGTGTCTGTGCATGTGTGTATAGTGAGAAATGGGGAGCCTAGTTTTATTCTAGAGCATGTGGATATCCGGTTTTCCTATTATCACTTATGTGAAAGTGTTATGTTAGTTGGATGATATGTCAATTTTTATGTTAATGGCTGGTTGTTTTGGTTATTTATGGTTTTGGAATGTATTTTAAAGTAAAGTATTGTGATTTTCATTCTGTTATTTCTTTTATCAAGATTATTTTTCTATTTATTGTGTTTTGAGATTAAACATGAACTTGGAATTTTTTTTCTGAGAACAAGAGTTGGGACTTTGATGAGTTTTCAATTTTGGGTTATATGGACACTCCTGGTATTCTTAGTATTCCTAAGAAAGAGCTAATTTTCTTCCTCTGTTTAGTGCCCTTTGTCATTCCCCACTGCCTTTTTATTATTATAACCTTGTTTCACTGTTCAGAACTCATCAAATATCTGGTTTTGCCTGGTCCTGTTTCTAACTCTTTCAACTTTGGGCTTGGAATTATCTTGCTTTTCTAGTTCCCTAATTTGCCTTGTTCAGTTACTTACTTGAAATCTTTCTTTCTTTTTAAATGTAGATCTTAATGCAAGGGCTACAGCTCTGAAGGGAGTCAGGCTATATTTGCAGTAGTAAAGGGAAGGTATCTTGGATGCTTAACACCTGTTAAGAGAAGGGTAACCTTAGTTGGGAACTAAGGCTATACATACCTGTAGCCGAGTTCTGTTCAGGGATGGTCTCCCTGCAGGATGCGCAATCCTGCTCCTCTCTGAGAGAGTCATTACACCTCAGCTCTGCCCCACTCTGCAAATACAGTTTCCCAACAATGTCCACTGCTTCTCTGCTCTGGCAAAAGTTGTTTCTTCTTTGCTTCACTCTACTTAGAAGGAAACCTCTACAGAAATGTAGCAACCTGCTCCTTCTCTGGTGAAAATTGTTACTTTTCTGCTCCACTCCACTAACAGAGTTTCCCAGAGATACTATTGCTTTTCTCTTCTGTTTCCGTGAAAGGAGGTCTTCACCAAAAACTCAATCAATAGATTTATTTAGAGGGAGGAATCCAGGAGAGTGACTGACTCTGCCAGTGTAGAAAAGGGCTACTGACAACTGAACACTGGGTTTATCTACAGCGTATTAGTGGCTGAGGTTTTTCCAGCAAAAAGTTTTCCAAGGTGAGAACTGGTCAGATTTCACTCTCTGGATTGAAACTAGACAAACTAAGAGAATGGCTGCTTTGTGCTCAGGGTTAGGTTGGTTTTCCTGCTTGGGGATCTGTGGGGACCCACAGATGTGAGTCCTGTTCCACCTTGACTAAAGATGAGAGCGTTTGAGCTTATTTTTACTCTTTCAAAGTTGTTGACAAACAAGATATCCTGACCTAAAGTTTGGTTACTTGGTGTTTTGGACATTCAGATGGCCCATCAACGTGGATCCACTCCACCCTGGCCGAAGGTCAGAGAATTCAAGACTATTCTTGCATCTTTATTTTAAAATAGGAGTTTTGACCCAGGGAGTGGCTGCCTATAGGATACTTGGTCTAAGGTGTATTCACTACATATCCTGCCCAAAACATCAGAATGCTTCACTCAGGAAATAGTTGCTTGATGTCTCAAGTATTGAAGCAAATAATTGTTCTGGTTGTATTTTGTGACGTGTTAAAGCAGTCTTTGGCCTCCCCCCACTTTTTGGATTAGGATATATAAGCGTAAGGAAAATAAACTTGGGCAAATTCAGTATTCAGTGTTCACTGAGTTGCCCTTCTGGTACAATCCTATGTCTCTGTATTCCTTTTGTAGCTCTGTCTATTCTGCCTAGCATTTCTAATACACATGCCCCTACCTTGGATGGTATGAACCCATCCAAGCTGGATCCCATCAGGGATTGATTGCTTGTTGTGCACAGTTGGTTAGGGGCAGAGTATGTTTCTTTGGCTCTGGTTTCAGTGTCAAAGTGTATTTTTTTTCACTGGTGCTGGTTTCAGGGTCTTATTTCTTTTACTGGGATTTTTACCCTACACTAAATTGCTGTTAATTTCCTCTTAACCTTTTCTTTCTTTCCTTCCTTCCTTCCTTCCTTCCTTCCTTCCTTCCTTCCTTTCTTTCTTTCTTTCTTTCTTTCTTTCTTTCTTTCTTTCTTTCTTTCTTTCTTTCTTTCTTTCTTTCTTTCTTTCTTGATAGAGTTTCTGTGTAACATCGTTGGCTGTCCTGGAATTCATTTTGTAGATCAGATTGGCCTAGAACTCACAGAACTCCACGTGCCTCTGCCTCCTGAGTGCTGGTTAAAAGGCGTGTGACATCATTCCTAGTCCTTTCCCTTTAATCTTACTGCCATTGTATTCTAGATTGCTTTGAATACTTGGTTGTATTCTTCACTGCAATGAAGTTTCATGTATTTCAAGATATTTTAAATTCTTTTTTATATTTTGTCATTAACTTACAGGTTATACAGAAGAACTAACAACAAGGCCTTTCAAATTATTTTATAAAAATATAAAGGAAAAGCACATTACCAAATCTTTTATACAAAACAGGTTTACATTGACATAAAATGCTGGGTATGAAAACAACAACAGACAGGAAAGAAAGAAGAAAAAATATGGACAATCTTCTGGACATTGTACAAAAGTGCAAAACTTCTCATTAAGTACTTTCAAGTCAAATTGAATGATAGATATATCAAAAGATCACTCATTATGACCAAGTAGTCTTAGTAGTCTTCTTTTCAGAGATGCAAGGATAGCTCACCATATGTAGATCAATACATAACACATTTCTTTAGAAAACTCAAGGACAGAAATCACATGATCATCTCTATAGAGGTGGAAAAGGTTTTTGGCAAAGTACAAAATTCTCTTTAGTCAAAAATCCCTGAAAAACAGAACTAATGCTTGTCAACATAATAAAGACTTCATATGAAAACCAAGAGCCAACATAAAGTTCAGTGACAAAATTCCAAAAACATTCCCACTAGAATCAAGAATAAGACAAAATATATTCATTTTCTCTACTTTCAACTCAATACTTAAAGTTTTAGTTAAACAATACAATAGAAAGAAATAAGATATACAAATAGAAAAGGAAAACTTAAATTATTTCTAATTATAGTTAATATGACTCTAGATGTAAAAACAAAAAACAGACTTCAAAACTATTAGGTCTGTTAAGCTCTATCTGCAAATATCATGATACAAACTGAACATATGGAAGTCCAGTGACCTTCTGACATACAAACCATTCTGAGAAAGAAAACAGTTAAGTAGTCTCATTTGTAATACCTTCAAATGAAACATCTTGGTAAAAGCCTACCCAAGAGCAGAGAGATATTTCTAGTAAATCTTTAGAGCACTGAAGATAGAAATTGAAAAAGATAATAGACTATAGAAAAATCCCCCAAGTTCCTGAATCAGCAACACTAATATTGTAAAAATAATTTTATTTACGAAAACTAATCTAAACAAATATTAAATACAATTCCCACCATACTTCTACTGATATTTTTCAATTGTAATAGAAAAGCAGACTAAGATATATATGGAGGCACAGAAGACCCAGAATAGCCAAATCACTCCTGAGACATTACCATGCCTGGTTTCATGTTATGAGAATAGCAAAAATGCACACAGGTCATTGAAACAGGAGACAAAACTTATAGCATATATGTAGCTAAATTATCTGATTTTTCACAATATCAAGAACACACACTGGAGAAAAGGGAGTCGTTTACACAAACGGTATTGGGAAAAGTAGATATCCACATGTAGAAGAGTGAGTTTTGATTCATATCTCCTAGTCTGTACAAAATAAATTTAAAATAGATTAAAGTACTGGGATGCTGAAATCAATAGAAGAAAACTTGGGAGAAATATCTTGAGATATTGGCATAGACAAGCATTTTCAAAAAAGACATCTATACACTTGTTGCATGAAGTTGGAATCTCTTATAGAAAAAGAAACAGTCACATGAATAGGCAACCCACAGAGCAGACTAAAGAGCTTCCTAGCTATGAACCTGACAGATGATTAATATCTAGAGTATATACAGAACTAAGAAGTCCTAATCACCAAAAAAAAAAAAATCAGCAAGTCAGTCAATAAAAAGGCTAATGAAATAAATAGTTCTCAAAAGTTGTAGTGTCGAGTCAATGTGAATAAGTCTATGAAAACATGTTGGAAGACCCTACCTATCAAGAACTATAAATTAAACTTATATTGCTATTTTACCCTATTCCAGCCATCATAAAATAAATAGCAGCAAATGCTGGTAGGGTACAGGGGAGAGGTCATTCCAATACAGTGTTGATTGGGATGTAACTCAATTAAGACACTGGAAATCAGTACAGGCTTTCCTCAAAAAACTAAACATAGAAAAACCATATGATCCAGCTATTCCATTTCTGAATCTGTTCTTTAAAAAATTCTAAGGAAATATATCATCAAATATATGTCTGTGTTGATTGCAGCATTATTTACAATAAGTTTTAGCCTCAGATTATGTGTGTCAAAAGATGAATGGATAAAGACTGTGGTATAGGTGCATGACAGAGTTCTGTTAAGCCATAAGGAATAATTAAATTATGTGGTGTATAAGAAAATGGGTCAAAGGGGATATCATCACATTAAATGAAATGTTTTGGTCTCAGGAAGGCAAAGACCACATTTTCTCTCATTTGTTCACTGCAGAATTTGTATAAATATATAAAATCAGCCCTTGTACTTGTGTGTGTGTGTGTGTGTGTGAGAGAGAGAGAAAGAGAGAGAGAGAGAGAGAGAGAGAGAGAGAGAGAGAGAGATGAAAGGAGAATAGATACTGGAAAGTCAGATTAGGAAAAGGTAGAAGGAGTATAGTGTTGGGATGGTGAATATGGTCAAATTATGTGCCTCATTTGTATGAAAATGTCATGAAACACATCAGTATGTATAATGAATATGTAACAAATACTTCAACATTGATTTTATGTAAGCAAATACATAAATTAGAAAATATGCATAAATGCATTTAATGAATGGTGAAAGGAACTTCAAAACAGACTCCAAGCGAAATTTTATACCTCTAGGGCAGTGCTGTATACTTTATAAATTTTAGCAACATTCATTTTACAATTACTAGCATATTTTTCTTGGCTTAGAAAACAGTTGAATGATGGAGATAAATAGGAATATACCAGAAATACTCTCACATAGTAAACTGATGATAGAAGTAAAAACAGAGAAGTGAGAAAATGCAGATTAATGAGAAAGCATGATACAGATGTAATAGGTTAAGTGGTGTTCTCCAGAGAATTAGATGAGAGAGCTTTAGCACCTGCAGTGAGATCCAAGGAGTAACAAACTTCTAGCAGCCTAGTACTGTTTCCAAAGTCTCAAAAGTCTCTTTCTTTCGATCAGTTGTAAATTGTGTTTAACATGTTATAGTGCATTATTAAAAATCAGCTTTGCACTAGGCTTGTGCATCGTCAGTATTTTAAGTATTGAAAGAAAATGCCCAAATATTAAAAATTATTTTAGGAAGCCTAAAAGATATACTTTCTATAGGTAATAATGTTATAACAAGAAAAAAATCTCTCATTTTAAATGTCTATATTGTTTAAGCAAATACACTTTCTCAATCTTGTCATTGAAATTTCCCCAAAACTTGATTGTACACTATAAAACACACATTGTAGAAATATGTGATAATGACTTATTATTTATAAAATAAGCAAATGACAAGAGTTTGTCAGTTGCTGTACAGCTTGCCTGAGACACATAGAAAGTCACATCACCTGTGATCCCAATGCTCAGATTTGAAGATTCTTAGAAATGATCACGAGGTTATGAATGACAGGCATGCACAAGCAGAGATAGGAGTTTAGGGATGGAGGAAAGTTCACTGCAGGAAGAGGGAGTTGAACGGAGCCTTGAATGAGTAGACAGAGGAAACGATTATACAGTACATTTTAAGGAAAACACATAATAAGGCACAGCCCTCATAAGAGCAGCATTGTTGTGCTTTGGGTATTTGAAGGGTAATAATCAATGTGTCCAGAGAACTTGTATATTGCAGAATCTAGAATGACTTGTTAAGGACATTTAGGGTTTTCCTAAAGGATATGGAAAACTAGGGTTTCAATTTCCCATTCTTGAACCAGATTGTCAAATGAGGTCTTCTAAGTATGTAGTTTGGGAAGTGATATGCCAGCTCACTTGGTGTAAGCAGCTTTGAGAGCCCGTCGGTAGCACGGTCAACAGAGGTTACATTCCTAGTTATTTACAACCACACCAGCATCCCTCCCTTGGTACTGTGAAAGTTAGGCACAAAAGAAGTGATGATTCATTCAATGACAAATTAATGATTAATTTGTTCCCATGAGCATTGCCATGATCTGTATTAACCATCTTGCTTGAGCTCATTCTGGTATTTAGCTTCAACGATAAACAGCAGATATTCCCTTCTCTCAGTTCTGAAGGTCAAGAGTTCCAGGAACAAGGTGTCAACAGACTAGGTGTCTGTTGTGTGCTTCTTTCTCATAGAAGATAACATGTTGTCACCTGGTGCAAAGGGCAGGGCAGCCCTGTGGGGTTTCCTGCAAAAGGCACCGATCCCAGTCTTGAGAGTTCTTCCCTTTGCCTACCTGCTCTGGCCAGTTTGTGTGCCCAGTGTCACCCTATGAATTGTAGAAGACTGTGGGCCTTCAGACTTTTACCACAGCTGAGTTTCTTTTTGGGATTGGCTGTTTTGTGAACTTTGCTCCTTAGTTAAATGCTGTGCGCTCAGGTCTCTACTTCTGTCTTTTCTAACCCAGAAGCTATCCATGTTTGATTTTAAACCAATGGATTTAAGTCTTTTAGGAAACACAGAAGTATTTGTTCCATAAAAATGAAACTGAACACTTTAAAATGAAGATAAATATGACCGTTCAAATAATCCCTGCTTACCACTCCATTTCCCAAGAAGCCATGCAGGTAATAAGAACAGAGTGGAAAGTGTCTTGGGTCAATTATCATAGCATAGTTGACTACACATTCACGGTGGATACACAGATGTTCCTCTATGAATTAGCCTTCTAATATAGGTAGAAAGATTCTCCTGTTTTACATACTAAAAAAAACCCAGGACATATGAAATTTGATTGGAAATGAGAATGCATTGGAAAGTTACTACTTTGGGTAATACTTATATAGAATGATCATTGTCTCATATTGATCTTAAAATATGTAGTTTGTTTTAATTTTCTTACAATATTATATTGTGAGCTTAGAAATTTCTTCTGCAAGGGTTTTCCACTTTGTGCAATTAAAATTAAAATGATGGGAAAATGGAGATACTTTAAAATGTATAACATTGGACAAATTCAGAAAATATTAACTTATAATGCTTATGCTTGGAATATAGGTCAGGTTTATACAATATTATTTAATTTTATAATAAATATTTTATATAAAGCAAAATGCACATTAAAGCATAAAGCTTTTGTGAGTTTAGGACTTAAAACACAAACATCATTTGACTGGGAACAGTAAATTAAGAACTACAACAAATTAGAATATATTGGGAAGATACGGGGACCATGGAGCTCTAAATCATCCTACAGTAATATTGATTTCTATTCCATCATGGTAAAATAAATAACTCCCATTTTACCATGTTTTTCTGATAGTCTCTTTGCTGCTCTGTACCACTCATTAATTTGTAAGTGCCACTCTGTAAACTCACATGGTATTTACCAAAAAGACTTCAGAGAGTCATGGACCTGGGCAGAAGCTGAACGTCACTCTGCAGGAGACAGCCGGCTCTGTGAAAGCTGAGGAAGCCTGGCATGCAGGATCCACTATCAGTGCTAGTCTGTACAAAGATTTCCATCTGAATGCTGTGTTCAGGAAGAGGACCCATTTTCTAAATCACTGATTCAGTTTCATAATCCAGGAAGAAGCAATTGATTAATATGTTCAATATCTGTGCAAGGACAGAGAGAACTCTCACTTTCATAGGGGGATGTGAAGGCTATTTTCCTGAGAAACCTCTTCAAAGAGAGAATGGCATTAGGGTAGAGAGTAAGAAGTGAGACAATAAGAATAAATGTTCACTGAATAGATATGTCTGTCTCTGAGACGCATGCAGTTTATATTCATATTTTTAAAAATGTAAGCTATGAAGATATGGCTGTACTGCACTGCCTATAAAATGTCACTGTCATTGTTACTTTAGAAATAGGCCGGCTTTTGTTAAAATATCTCAGTAGAAACAAGACCCGTGTGAGTTACCACTCAGAGGAAATGTGAGCATTTCTCTCTCAACTCTGACATATTTTTCAGCCGTTAACTTTATTATTTTAGTCTTACTCTAAGATTATGTTAATTTATAAATTATTATTTTATTTTCTCCCTCATTACTACCTTAAATTGCCACCTAACATTTACTTTTCTGTGAGCACTTTGTCTGCTGTAAGTGGCTCAGTTGACGTTGTTAACAAACAGATTGGTGGTTTGAAAGAGAATGGGAGGAACCGCGTCACTCTGTGTGGCGTTTGAAGGTTCAAATGCCTTCGCTTTTTCCAGTAGTTCTCTTTGCCTCATGCTTGCAGGTCTGATGTAAACTCTTAGCTCCTGCCCAGCGCCATGCCTGCCTGCCTATTATCATGCTTCCTGATATGATGACCATGGACTCCGACCCTTTAAATCTGTAAGTCACAATAAACTCTCCTTTTCATAGTGCCTTGGTCATATTGTCTAATCACAGTATTAGAATAGTGACTAAGATACAGATTCTAAACACAGATTTACTCAGAATTATTTTATGTGGGAGAGATAAAATTTTATCAGTGAGGTCAGAAATGAGACAGAGAAAAAGACTTTCAATATACCCTTTGTAATCAACAAGCTGCCACTGTGGATAACTGGACGTTGGTACTGCTGGGAAAGTCTGCAGTTGGAGCAGGTTGGTGGTTTTTTTTTTTTTTTTTGTATTACAGTTTTCTTCAGCAAGTAGGGTTAGTAAGCCATAAGAACTAAAGGCTTTTAAAGATGAAAAGTGTGGGAGAAACCAAAGAGTTAGCCATTTTGAGATAGAGGAAGGTTGAATAGGATCTGCTAGGGCATAAATTCGCATGGGGGAAAACCACAAAACCTGGGAGGAAGCCGAAGCTATGGCACCAAGGATCTGCCAGCTCTCCCTGCATGACTGCAGTGCTCAACTCCAATGTTGCGGATACTGCTGCCTGATTACCCACTGTGAGTATTTCTCTCAAAGTTGTCTTTGAAAGGAAGTCATCTTGCTTAAGGAAATGCAGTGCAGTCAGGGCCAGTTCATGCCCTATCTCTTGAAAAATGCAGGGTGGCAAGCCTGCTCCTCATCTCACTATCCATTTCCTTGTGAGAGTCACTGAGTCTACTCTTTTAGTATTTTTTTTTCTCCTGTTGCTGTGAGACAATGCTCTGAGAAAGGCAACCAAGAGGAGAAGGTTCATTCTGGCTCACAGGTCCAGGGTGGAATTCATGATAATGAAGTCAGCTAGTCACATCGTATCCGCAATCAAGAGACATGAAGGGATCAATGAATGCATGCTGGTGCCCAACTCATTTCCTCCATTTTACAAGTTCTGAATCTCCTGCAGAAGAAACCGTCTTAGCCATAGTTAAGATAGGTCTTCCGATGTCAACTGAAACAATCGAAGCGATCCTCCATAGGCATGCCCAGAGCCCCGTTTCCCAGGTGATTCTATCAAATTGACGTTTAACACCATGTCATCGCCTGCTGAAAATGTGGCAGGGCTTAAGGCTCCCGCTACGGCCACGCTTGCCCTGCTTGACTCACCGTCTCTTTTAGTTGGTGTGTCTTCCTCTCTGTCCAGTGAATGAGTGTGCAGTGTGTTCAGCAGCTTTGCATCTACAAACACCTGGGCTGATGAATTTATCAACAAGAAGAACTCATTTGTCTCATGGCTTCGCGTTTTCAGCTGGATGTTCCTTTTATTTGAACAGTAGGTCCACAACCCATAAATGACCACTAGGCTCACCCCTTCGAAGTTCTAACGCCTTTCAATAACACTAAGCTTTTGAACTTAGAGATCACCCCAGATCAAAGTAAGCAGCAAGCATGCTTGGTAAACTCCCTGTAATCAGATTTCCTCCAGAACATTGGTTTTAGAGACCCTAACTGAAATGAATACATATTAAGGAGCACAATACTTAGATGGGGAGACCAACTCTAGCCCGACTCTCCTGCAGTGGGGTGAATGGTGATGGTTACTGCGCACACAGAGATGAATTCTGACTTGAGTGCTCCTACATGTATAATCAGTGCTGTTTTCTGATGCACATTCTATCGGCATTGTAATAGGGAGCTCTTGTACATTACTTTGACATCTGTTATATTACACCAAATAAATGTTGGCTCACCAAGCATACAAAAATATCATTTTATGTATTGTTATGAAAATAAGCAGCTTTTGGAGTTAGGAGACTAAGCGCATGTTGAGAGAGGCTGGCTGCTGTGTGCATCATCTTCCGCCCGCCAGGCTTCGAGAGGTGCCACTCTTAGCTTTCCTCAACACTATGGAGAAGCAAATGCTAAGCAGGTTACTGCAATTAGTTTTCTGGGCAGGTAATGACCTGAATTATTGGAATCTTAATGCTGCCTTGCTATTTCCTCTTCATGACTTCTGGTTCACCCACAACAGCAGTCTGCTCTGGCCTTGCAGACATGTATTTTGCACGAAACTTTTCATCCCTCCTCGTCTTGACTAAAATCAGGGTTTTTAACTTTGCAATGATCCTCTCTCCCAGACCTGTGGAATCATTTTTCCACTGCATGAACTCAAGTCACTTGCTGAAAAGGCTCTCTCTTATTCTCATAGTTAAAAACTCATTTCTTTCCTATTTATCTTAATATATCTCACAGTTCCTTAGGCCAGGGCATAGGAATGACAGAAGGGCCTTCTTTTCTAAGAGCTAGGAAATTAGGCTGGCCCTTTTCCCAGGAGACTATTATAGAATAGCTGAGGCAAGGCATGGGCCTGAGAAATAAAAGATCATGTCAAGAAGACTAGAAGAGAAGACAGACCCCTCCCCCACCTCTGACAAAGAACAGAGCCAGCATTTCCAGTTTTTGACCAGATAAAGATATCAAAATGGTGACTCCTTTGTATGCTTGACCAGTAAGCATTTTTACTTTCTGTCAAATGAGTCAATGAGTGGAGCTTTAGCATTTTAGCAAAGCAATCTCATGGACCTAATGAGGTTAACAAGCTAAAAGTGGGCTCTTAGGCTTAGAAAAAATAATTTACTCATGAAAAGAATTTTTAATTAAATGCAAAGCCCTTCATCCAAATAGAACAATTTGCTAGGCAGAGATTAGAGGGACAGATAGGCCTGAGAGGAGAAGATAACCCAGTATGAGGTTGCAGGGAGTTTAAAACTCAAAGTGTTCATTCGAATGTTCCTGTAGCCGTCATCATCCTGACATTCCCACACACAAAAAGAAACAGCACACAGAGTAAGTCGAGGACAACAAAGGTTCTTTGCCACTGGTGTAGCCTGCTGTGCAAACCTTCACATACTAGCTTTCTTGACTAATGTCACAAGTTACTACAAAGTGCCTTTAAATAATAGAAAGTTATTCTCTCAAAACTCTAGAAGCTAAAAATCTGAAATTCATCAGTGGCAGGTTCATATGCCTTTCCGGGCTCCAAGACCCTTCCCTGACTCTTTTGCTCCTTATGTTCCTTACTTGGTTGGTAACACATGCTTTTCATTAGATGTCACATGAAGTCTTACTCTCTCTTTGTCCTTCTTCCTCTTAATCTCTGTACCCCCTCTATTTTTTCTCTTCCTATAAGTCTTTGGATCAAATCATATTTTCATCTCAATATTGCAATGGGAAGTTCCTTGTATGTGAAATGTACTTCCAAGAAAGCTCTTCAGATTAGGATTTACCTTCATGTTAAAGTATGTTTTGACTCCATGTTCTTTTCTTCTTGGTCATATAATACTGTTAGAAATACTTTTAGGTAATTATTGGGTTTTATAAAGAGACTTTTTTCAATCTCTGCTCTAAGTTTTTACATTTGATAAATTACTAGCTTAGAATCAAGAATAGAAATAGTTCCTAGAAAGTTGAAAATATTGTATATTAACTTTGAATTCTTGTTTAACTTGGGAGAATACCAGAGATTATTGTTTGATTTTGTTCTAGAAAATTTTTATATATACTAGAAATTTATGAACACTGATGTGCTAGGGAGATTTAATCAACTTGACATAAACCATCATCTTGGAGGAAGGAACCTCACTATAGGAAATACCTCTACCAGATTTTCTTTAGGCAAGTGTGTGAGGCATTTTCTCGATTAATATTTTATGTGATAAGGCCCAGGCACCATGGGCAATGCCACCCACCAACAGGTGGTCCTGGATGTTAGAAGAGAGTAGGGTGAGGACTGGATAGATTTCTCAGTGGTTAAGAAAACCTACGCCTCTTGCAGAGGACCCAGATTCTGTTCCTAGCACCTAGATGGTGGGTCATAACCAGTCATAACTCCAGTTCCAAGGTATCTGATACCTTCTTCTGAACTCTGGGATACCAAGAATACACATAGTATGTACACATACGTGCAGGCAAAAACTCATATAAATACAAGTATAAAACAAAGAAATCTAAACTCAGCATAAAGGAAACAGGCTGAGTAAGTCATGGAGTGCAAGGCAGTGAGCAGGTTTCCTGGATGGGCTCTGCTTCAGTTCCTGATTTCAAGTTTCTGCCTTGGGTTCCTGCTTTGGTTGCCCTCAATGTTGAACTGTGGCTGGGGTGTGAGTCAAATAAACCCTTTCCTACCTGAGTTGCTTTTGGTTATGTTTTCTTTTTTTTTTTTCACAATAATTGAAAACGAACTAGGATGAAAGCCCATAATGTGCACATAGTTTTCATATCCAGTAATGTCTTCAGTTATCACAATAATTAATGAACAAATATTATGTTAGTATCGGTTTAAATAGTATTTTATTCACCTTATTTTTCCTCTTCCTTTCCCAGGGTCCAGTGCAGGGAAGACACTGTATACGATGGCAGATTCTCACGGGGTATCTTTGCGTGATAGCATCATAGGCTTATCACTTTTAGAGACCTAGACAGTTTGGATGAATCCTGGTAGGATGTTTTGTAATAATTTTGAGTTTTGCCTGTATTTCCTATTTTCATGGATAATTTTGGGTTTATATATTTGGAAAAAGGCAAAAGAAATAAGTTTCAGTAAGTCATACCAAGACTATATACTTTCAACATAACTTAGACTGTTGTTTTTAACCCTTGCCACTTGGAAAAATAGTACCTGTCAGGTGTCTCCAGTCACTCTTTCAGACTCCTTTCCAGACTCTATTACTTGCAGAAAAGGGTAATTCACAGTCCACATTTAAAAAGTAGGCAGTTGGCATCATTTTAGGATGGAAGACTGTCTACAATATTTATTTGTAACTTGCCTCTATTGGATGCTTGTAAATGTTCATTTGTGTTTGTTGAATACTTAATTATATCAATATGAAGTTTCCCTTTTCTATATCCCATATATATTTTGTTTCTAACACTGCTCACATCAGGGACTTTTCCTCCCATCTGACTCAGGGATGCTATTCCCTGCTTTATCCCAGTCTGTGTTACATTTAATCCCATTGACCTCCTTGATTTTCTTTGATTGCTTGCATATAGTAAGGTTGCCTTCCTATGGGAGAAAATAATGTTTTGACAAATGCTTATTGTCACTTGTCTATTTTATTTATCATGCAAAAGAGTAATACAACAGAATTCCATGTGCCTTCCTAAATTAAGCCTCCTTTCCATTCCAATGCCCATATAAACATTGATCTCTTTATTTTTCTATAGTTTTGCTTTTTCCAGGATATGTAAGTGGAATATTATGCTGTATTTCAGACTGGTTCCTTTAAATTAGCAATATCCACTCAAAATTCACTCAGGATGCATTGTGTATTGACTGTAGCTTTGAATGAATGCCAATTTGTGACCTGCATGCCTTATCTATTTACTTATTTTTACAAGATGAGTGAACAGATTTTGTGAACTTCTAATTTTTTATCTTTATGAATAGAGATAATATATGTTTACATATTTGTCTTTTGTGATGATAATTTTCAAGTCAGTTGAATAAAACTTGTGTGTAATTTGCTTGTCAAATTTTTGTTTAGCCTTATAAGAAGCTACCATAATCCTCCAAAAGCTGCTATAGCAATGGCCATTCATGACATAATGATAGATGCTCCCCTGTTTTACCACCAACATGTGATTGGCACTGTTCCATTTTGGATTTCAATAGCTTCTGTGGCATCCAGTAAGACGTCATTGTCGTTTGATCAGCATTTCCTCCCAGGCAGATATTACACATGGCTACAGATGCTCTGATCTCTGCCCATGTGCTCTGCCATTGATTTAGATTTTCTTCCCCATTTTAAAATTGGGTTACTTTCTTACACTCAACTTTAGTAGATTTTTAATTATTATATTCTGGTTTTGATATTTTACCATTCAGATTTCTTTCTTTATATACAGAAAAATAATTGAATGTTGACCTTATACCCAGTGACTTTTCTGTATTCACTAATTCTTCAGAGATTTTTTACTGGCTTTTATATATTTAGATAATAGTACTACCTGCCAACAGACAGTTTAGTTTCTCCATTAACTCTGCATATTCTTGCTTTCTCTTCCCTTTTCTTATTAAACTAGCTAGAAATTCTAGTAATCCACCAAATAGTGATGGAGAAAGGGAGTGCCAATCCTTGTCTTCAATACTAGGTGCAGTCCATAATTGAGTCAACATTCCTAAGTCAACTAGTGAAGCACATCACACAAAAGATGAAAAGAAAACATGATCATGTAAATAATGACAGAAATCTATGTGAAAAATCATTCTAATAATTATTGAAGCATTAGAAACAAACACTAGACATTTAAGAAGCTGTCTTCTACTTAATAAATGTGAGAGGACTTTCCTTTTTATGTATTGGTGGGCTCGATTTAATAACATAGTGCTAAATACTTAAGTGTCTATATTTATAAAGGATAAATTTCCCTTGTAATGACTGTATCTAGTTTTAATTTTAGGATCCTGGGTAAGGCATATTTCTATAGCTGTAGCAAAATACTGAGAAAACAAACTTTAAAAGACTAAAGATAGTTTCAGCTCCTACTTCTACATGTTTGTGATCAATTGACTACATTGCACACAATAGTGGGAGATGTCTAAGGGAAGGTATGCAAGCTGGACAACAAAAGAGTCATGGAACCAGTGTTCTATCAGTCTTTTCAAGGCCATGCTACCAATGGCTTTACTTCTTCCCACCAGTCTTTACCCACTAATGGGCCCAACGCCTTCTAAGAATGTGACAGGGTAGGGATGAAACATAAAATAAATGGACTTTTGAGGGCACTTATCTAACCTATAATAGGTACTGTGTCTTACGAAATGAGTTGGGAAATTTTCCTTCTAATTTTTGGGAAGATACTGTAGCAAATTGGTATTATTTCTTCAAAGGATGTTTAAAAATTAAACCAATGAATCCATCTTGACTGGGTGATATTTTTCTTGTAAAACTAAAAAAAATACTAATTTAATTTTTTGATGGATGTGCAGATATTCAGGTTACCAATTTATCATTGATTGTGATTTTATCAACTATAGCTTAAAGAATTTGTTCATTTCACCTAAGTAATCAGAACTGTGGGTGGAGACCTTTTCAACGCCTTCTGATGTCCGTGGTCATCAGTGATGGCTATTCCAGTTCATTGCTCATACTGGTAATTTTTGTCCTTGGTTCCTTTTCCACTTTAGTGTGTTAGAGGCTTATCATTTTTATAGAGATTTTCAATGAACTGACTTTCAGTTTCATTGATTTTTCTTTTTTTCATTTGCTGTTTCAGTTCCATTACTTTCTGTTCAGTTTTTCATTATTCCTTTCTTTCTATCTGCTTTAAGTTTGATTTTTCTTCTTCCCCAAAGTGAATGGAATGGCTGGATTATTGAGATCAAAGTCATTTGGGTAGCATATAGTTTTAGAGTGAGACTTTCAATATATTTTGAAATACAGCAGAAATTGTTCTTTGCTTCAGTGAGACTGAGAGGTAAAGGGATAACAGAAATCAGCCTCCTTTGATGTGTCAGCCTTGGGAAATGTGCCAAAAATAGCAGTCACATTAGTAGCGAAAACAGAGTACTAAGAACAACGTAAATGTCTGTATACAGTGTATAGTCAGATAAGACTTTCTATGATGGTTTGAATATGATTTTCCATTCTGAAAACAATGTTGAAGTTTAATCTTCATTATGAAGATTGAAACATCCCCTGCCTGTAATAAGTCCACTGGTAGTGATTAATATTAGATTAACTCATCAAGATGGGTTCCTCATGATTGACAATAAGAGTCAAAATAGATAAGTTGATAGATAGATAGATAGATAGATAGATAGGTAGGTAGTAGATAGATCTAACAGAAGAGGTCCACAACTGTACATGTTGTGTGTAATACCCTTAACCACTCCAGCTAATCTTCCAACAAGAAGACCCTCATCACATGCAGCTTTTTTGACTTTGAATCTTCATAATCATAAGTCAAAGTAAATTCATTTCCTTTAGAAGTTTCTCTTTTCGTGACATTATTCAATTATGAAAGACACATAGACTAAACAAAGTCTTATTTGTTGGTAAAGGTCTATCCAATTTCTTTTTCCCTGGAGATACAAGCCACATATTGATACTAAGTAGAAGCTGTCACAGGCCACAGAACTTACTTCCACTTGGGAAAACCAAACAGGAGGCTCAGCATGACAGTGCCATTTGTTCAACAGTCATGGAAGCCCACGCTTTCCCATGTTCTCAGCATGCTAGCTAAAAACAGCTACGTTAATAGTCAAGTCCGCACATCATTAGAAAGTTATACTCTTTGCTGGTCTGTGATGCTTGGTTTTCCTTTAAGTTGCAGAATTGTCTGCAGAACTGCAGATGCCAGAAATGAAGGCGTCTGGGAGCTGAGGCACGATTTGCACAGTAAGTTGTTGCATAAAATCAAGAAGACTTCAGGGGAGCCATAGGTTTTGTATTCCCAGCTTCTTCTTTCTCTGGAACAAATCAAATTGTTTCAAACAAGCCTTGATTATTCCACAATATCAGTTTGAGAACTCTTCCCCAAAGTCAGCCTCTCTCTGAATGAGTATAATCAATCCACAGAGACCCTCATAACTTCAGTTTCCTCATGACTGCACTTCATCCAGTCAAGTAAAACAGCATCCTCAGTGGGTTTCTGGGATGCTAAGTGGAGAAAATGGGCTCCTGTTGCTGCTTCCTCATGCTTTTTTTGATTATCGACTTATATGCTGATGGGCTTGAAATCTGTTTCATCTGCAGGCTTTGTGCACACTCTTCTACAAAGAGACTGCAGTAATGCTGCAAGTGCTCAGCGCACAGAAAGCCAGCTGAGGTGCTTCTGAGGTGGCCAGGTGTTTGTGGCTTTGCATATGCACATCATTTCACAGCTGGCCGTAGAAGCCTAAGAACTAGTTGTTAACATTATATATGTTTTGCCATGAAAAAATTAATCCGTGTTCATGGGGACCTAGAAATTTTCAAAATTTGAACATCCCTTTATATTTAAAGGAACTTCGTATATCCAACTTCCCCAATTCTACATTAAGAATTTGGTGTGCCTTGATCATTTGTGAAATCACATAACCTCTGGAGCGGAAAAACAGATGAGAAGGCTTTTCATAACGTAAGGGAAATAGTGTCGCAGAACGGGCAGAAGATAATGGAGCCAAGTTTACGTCCTATGCTATAGCTTATTAACTTAGCAGATGAGTGTAGGATAGTGAGCTGAACCTCTGCCTCTTTGCAAAGGTTCAGGAAGTAGAACACAATATATGAATTCTCTGTAGCTCAGTGGCGTGTTAGAAACTGGCATGGCTTGCTGTCCTTATGAAGAGAGATATGACTGCATATGTGGGAATAAATATGATAGTGTGTATGCATAAGAAGCATATACTATGTTTTTATTCAAATTATAGGATTCATATATATGTTCATCGATATGAATATATTCATCATATATACCTATATCTATATAAATTTGAGTGGATGATTGTATATCCTCTGTCCCCTAAGTTTAATCATATTATATTTAATGTTAATATGTCTTGACATGTGTATTGAATTATTTGTCATAGTGTGTGATAAATGTACCAACTCTGAGCAGTGTGATTCTGATATTGAAAATCTATTTATACTTTTTATCGAGGTTGGTTATGGGAAAGGTGGGCAAATCATTTGAATTGTAAAGTTGGCTAAGAGAGAAGTTTTACTGGCTTGATTAAAAACCTCCAAATGCTTATGATATTCAACATTTATGTTAGACTTTGTCAGGTAGAAATATGCCAGTCAAAGGCTTCACTTCTTTTGCAATCTGGCCTGAAAAATCTGACAGAAAATGAAAAACCATAATGGCAACTGGTAGCAAGTACCATTACAAATGACTCCGGAGCCCTCAGCAGTGTGACCTGACTCCAAATCTTGTTCAAGGGTTGTCAACTGGTTGGCCAGCCCTCCACTTTCTGCCTGCCCACATGCAATTGGGAAATGGAAGGTACTTATCTGTCTTGTTGATAGTGCTGTGCTCATGTGATAACAGTTGCTTCTCAAGCACAAGAAGGAAGGGACATTTGCTGCAGCTATAAATTCAATCCCTGGCTGAGTAAATCAGCACTATTACAACTGGATAAATAGTTACAGGAAGAGAGATTTGGATAATAGGCCTTCTTCTTGAAAGAAAAACAAAAGAGAAATCACTTCTCCCTCCACCTTTTTTTTTTTTTTTTAACCTAACTTGCATTGTCTTGCTCATGGAGAAGTATAGGAAAGAAGACAGCCACAGGGACACAGAATAGGGGGAATCGGGAAGCCATCATTGGCTGTGTTCTTTGCAGGAAAGTCTAATACAGGTGTCAGTCCCCGTACTCTTCAAGATTGCCACGTGACTGAGGAGCTTCTCCTTGGTCCTTTTTCTGACATACCTGGAAATGCATTTTTATTCTTACAGGGCTTTTTCCAAGGCCAGTCTAGCAGCAGTTTGGGGCTGGCTTGGTCATTTCACAGGCATAGGCCCTATCTCTGGCAATGTGCAATATGTGTATATTCACTGCAGGTGCCCAGGGAGAAGGGTACAGATTTATACAAACCAAGTGGCTATCAAGGAGTCCATTTAAATGTAAGAATCGAACGAAGGGGTTTTATGTATTATACATTTTTCATGAATCATAAAATATAAACGAACACAAAGGCACGTCTGTAAATAATTGGCAGGATCTAACACCGCATTTAGAGACTTGCAGACAAGATTTTCACCTCGGTGAGCTCTGATGAGTGTTTTGCTAAAGAGCTGTCACCATCAGAGAAAGCAAGGAGTTTGCATCTTTTATTAGCACTTTTAATTTAGAAAGTTGACAGGCACTTTGACTTGTATGTGAGCATAGAAATACCCGGCCCAAACCTTTCTTTTCTGTAATAAATCATTGTCTGCTTCTGAGGACTGTTTCATATCATTTCCGAGGAGGAACATATTAATAACTAAGCCCTTTCTTACAGCCTAAAGCGAATACATTTATTTGGGACTTTACGAGCTTGATTTTTTTTTCCTTTTAAGAGAAAGAAGAGTTTGACAAATCCATGGACAGTTGTTACCTCAATAGCTTGAAACTCTTAAAAAAGTGGAAGTAATTGTAAGTTTAATATCATATCAAACGAACACAATGCTCATATAGTCGGTAATTAGAAATCATACGATCCTGGAGAATTCCTTCTATGGAATGTTACAGGACTCCTGGATTTCTTGACGCTGCTGCTGAGACAGGCATCAGTGAGATCACAAGTGCTTCTCAAGTTCTGTGAGATGAAGGCCCCTGACCAGAGCCCAAAGCAGAGCCGGGACAAAAGCGACAGTCTTTACCGCTGGCCCTGCCTTTCTCTTCACTCAACAACACAGCATCCCGCCAAGGATCAAATCAATACTAACACTGGCTCCTCTTTCTCCCTGGAGAGTTCAAGAGCCGCTTCACAGAGCAGTATCTGTAGCAGTTGTGGGTTGCTTGGTGCCCAAAACCTTGGCCACTTGGAGTGGAACAGCAGGAATGTTTAGGGCAGTGGTCACAGAGGAATGATCACACAGTAAATAATGAGACCAGAGGAGACGAATGCCCCATGAACTGAACACAGGCCTCCCTGGGTCATCTGATTAGCTATGTCAGTTTAGGCCAACCGTGTATTTCTTCTGCCTCATCTTGGTCATGAGAAAAATGGGACATGGAGGCAGATCATATGTGATCTCTATAGTTGTAAAATTAAATCAGTTACTGAGAATGGCTCTATAAACACAGCTGCATCCATGGACTTTTCTGTATTTATCTTAAATCTTAAGTTGATAATTTTAAATTTTATGTTAGTAGTCTGATCAGTGTATAACTTGCTTGAGATAAAGTATGTTGAATTTGAAAACAAAAATAAGTATAATTGAGACCAATACTAGTGTGTAAACTTGACTTAAATGACTTTATTTTTCTTTTTTCTTTTTATGACAGTAACAGGCAAAGAAACCAAGGTAGTAATTTTTCCTTTTTTTCTGCAATAGTAGCAATATGGTTACATTTCAGTCCACTACAAACTCCCCTCCATCGGGTCCCTATAGACTGTTTTAGGATCTGAAGCCCTCTCCAAAATGAGCTCCTCTCAGTGTTCTTACTGGTTTTGACCAGGTCTGTTACTCAAACTGCTGATCCTGTGCCTGCAAGCCTGTGCCGCTACACATATTCCACCAGGAGAAACCATGCCCACATCTTGCTGGTGGCTTTGCAGGGTGGCTTCCCATATATCCTGAGCAGGAGAGGATCTCAAAATGCATTTTTTAAAATTCATATATTGTAATGTAATGTTCCCAAATGTAAGTACTTTTCTTCCTGTCTAAAACGTGCAGATTTCTTGCATTCTATTTCAGCTTCTCAAGATTTGAGAAACATTAGAGATGTAGAGTCTATGTAGAGATGGGGGCATTATCTAGAATCCTCTCATCTACCTTCTAGGACACTTGTAGAACTCTTCCCTGTTTTCATTACTCATCCTGCACACTTACCCCTGCTTCTCTGATATGAAATTCTGCCAGGAGGATGGCACTGTGGCCCAGCCATGCTGGGCACAGCAGGGTTCTTAGTCCAGGAATGGGATTAGAAGGGATGTGCCTCATATGTAACTATTTCCCCTTTTTCTTAGGTTTGAGAAAATATAAATTTTAGATTAAATTCCTTTAAAAACTAGTTGTATAAACATATCACATTTTCTTTACCCATTCTTTGGTTTGTGGGGCATATAGGTTATTTCCAGGTTCTGGCTATGACAAATAATACTGCTATGAACATGAACTTAGTTGAGCAAACACCTTTGTGGTATGAATCTTGCAAGGAGAGTAGGTCCTTTGTTTGTCCTGGCCCCCCGGCTAGCTTACACCTGAAATAATCACACAGAAACTGCATTCATTTAAATACTGCCTTGCCCATTAGCTCTAACTTTTTATTGGCTAATTTTTACATCTTAATTTAACCCATTTCTGTTAATCTGTGTATCACCACATGATTGTGGTTTACCAGCAAGATTCTAACCAGTGTTCATCTCAGGCAGGAGATCCATGGCATCTGCCACTCTGCCCTTCTTCCCAGCATTCAGTTCTGTCTTCTCTGCCTATCTAAGTTCTGTCATATCAACGAGGCCAAGGCAATTTCTTTATTCATCCAATGAAAGCAACACATAAACAGAAGGAACTCCTACACCATTTCCCCCTTTCTTTTTAAACAGAAAAGGCTTTAACTTTAACACACTAAAATTACACATACCAAAACAGTTATCAAGCAAGAATTACAGTTACAATATTTATATCTATTTTATCTTTTATCATAACAAAGGATAACTATAACTATCTATCTATTCTTCAACTCCATCAAAGACTCCAGAAGGATATAATATACCTAAGTAAATGAGAAGTAAGCAACTTCCAAAACTCTAGAAATGACAGAGACATCTCACTGCCTGTAAAGTCACCCAAAGTTCCTCTGTACCATTGGGGCATCCATCTTCAGCCTACAGGCCCATAGTATCCAACAGACTTTTCCATGAAGCAGGAAATTTTAAAGACAATTCAGTCACTTTCTTCTGTGTCCTGCAGAATGTCTCGCAGACTCTTCCATGAAGCAGGACCCCAAAGAACCATCTCACCTTTGGGCAAGATCAGCAGTCATCTCTCTGTGGGTACTGTATGCCCAGTTCATGCTTCAGTCCAGGCAAGAGCAGTTTCTTGCCCAAATGGCTAACCAACTCCATAAGGGAGCCTCTTTGATACCAATTTCCTCTTGAAGTAGATTGGTGCTGCCAGGAGCAGACATGTCTCATTGTCATGAAAAGCCCTAAGTTATTAAATCATTTTAAATGTCAATTTCTTGAGTTCTTTGTATATGTTGTAGGTCAGCCCTCTGTCAGATGTGGGGTTGGTGAAGATTTTTTTTCCCATTCTGTAGGCTATTGTTTTGTCTTGTTTACTGTGTCCTATGCCTTATAGAAGTCTCTCAGTTTCAGGGGGTCCCATTTATTAATTATCAATCTCAGTGTCTGTGGTACTGCTGTTATATTCTGAAAGTGGACTCCTGTGCCAATGCATTCAAGGCTACCTCCCACTTTCTCTTCTGTGAAATTCAGTGTGGCTGTATTTATGTTGAGGTCTTCGATCCACTTGAACTTGAGATTTGCGCATGGGGATAGATATGGATCTATTTGCAATCTTCTACATGTCAACATCCAGTTGTACCAGCACCATTTGTTGAAGATGTTTCCCTTTTTCCATTGTATAATTTTAGCTTCTTTGTCAAAGTGAGTGTGGTAGCCCAGACACAGAAAGACAAACATGGTATATCCTCACTCATAAGTGGATATGAGACCTAAAGCAAAGGATAATGAGCCTATAGTCAACAATATCAGAGAAGCCAGGAAACAAGAAGTACCCTAAGAGAGACATATGTGGATCCCTCTAGGAAGAGAAAACAGACAAGCTCTCCTGAGTAAATTGGGAGCATGGGGGAGGGGAGGGGATAGGGAGAAGGGGAGGGGGGAACATGAGGGAACAGGATGTTTAAGATGGGGGAAGGACAGAGAGGGAGAGAAAAGAAAGGGGTATCTTGATCTAGGGTGCCATTATGGGGCTAGCAAGAAAATTGGCACTATGGAAATTCCCAGGAATTCACAAGGATGACCCCAGCTAAGACCCTAAGCAATAGTGGAGAGTGTTCCATGTACTGGCTTTCCCCTGTAATCAGATTGATTGTTACCTTATCTGTCACCACAGAATCTTCATTCAGGAACTTGTGGAAGCAGATGCAGAGATTCAGAGCAGAGCACTGGGCTGAACTCACAAAGTCCAGTCAAAGAGAGGGAGGAACAATAATATGAGCAAAGGGATCAAGAACATGATGGGGAAACCCACAGACCCAAGCAAGTGGGAGCTCACTGACTCTGGACTGACAGTTGGGGAACCTTCATGTGACTGAAATAGGCCCTCTGAATGTGTGTGATAATTGTGTCGCTTGGGCAGTTTGTGAGGCCGTTGGCAGTGACACCAGTATATCTCTAATGTGTGAACTGATGTTTTTAGAGCCCATTCCCTATGGAGAAATAGCTTGCTAAGCCTAAATAAACAGCGGAGGGCCTTCGTCCTGCCTCATGTGATGTGACAGACTTTCTTGACTCCCCATATTAAAAAAAAGAGGGATATTTGGATGATGGGATAAAAGATTGTATTTATGAGTTATTGTTTTTAGACAATTATATTGGTATAACTGATAAAAAGTTAAATTATATTGAATATTGTATGCGTGTATGCTTCTACCTCTGTTTGAAACATTGTTTATGTATTGATATATATATATTTACCATACTACAATGTACATTACTACTTCC
>PVIU01000694.1:100448-279000 GCA_004026605.1 Ondatra zibethicus
AGTTGTTTATTGTCTTAGTCTTTAAGTTAGATAGGTATTGAGAATTATAGATCAATAGTCATCTATGTTTGTTATATTTATGATTAGACTAATCAGGTTCTTTAGATACATAGAGATTATATTCAGTATAGATAGATAATCTTCAACCTCTTCAAGGAGCTGTAGAAAATGGCCTTTAATCTAATTTAGAGTTTCGTAGGTTCGCAACAATGAGACGCAATCGCTCCTAGCAACACCAATCTATTCCCGAGAGAATGTTGAGCACCAAAGACACTCCACCTGGAGCCTTTCTTCTTGGCAGAACTGGCCTCTGGGTAAAGAAATGCCCATACCTCAACCACTGACCAGAGATACAGAGTATCTGTAAATGGATAAAACCGAACTGTCATATACTGCCAAGAAGGGGTAAGATAGTTTTGAAAAGTTTCTTGCCTTTGAAAATGGTATGTCAGTTACTTTAGGCCTTAGCCAAAGTTGGTCGCTTCAACATTGCAAATGAGACTTTGGGTGATTGCCCAGGTAGTCAGTTGTCTCTGTCATTTGTTGCACATTTTGGAAGTTTCCCAATTACACTTCCTGTCCACTCAAGTAATATTGTTTCCCTTCTCAGATCTCTAATGGAGTTAAAGATTAAATAATTATAGTTACCCTCCTCACAGCTTAGCCAAGCTAAATTTCAATGCAATAGACTCCTTAAAATAAAATGTTTATTAAAACTTTTGTTATACATTCCTTGCTTAATATTGTTTATTGTTTGTAATTTTGTATTTGGTGTCTGTTCCTATTGTATATAGCTATGTTGGGTTTGGATTGATCTTGTTTAGACAAAAGGGGGAGATGATGGGGGAGAGCCACTAACCAATCACATCAAGTTGGGGTGTGGCCACTTAGACCCCAGGTAGAAAATCGAGAGAACACAGGTGTGCTCTCTCTCCACGCGGTGTCCGCCACATGGATAGGACTTCGGCATGAGTAGCGTGAGTTTCCCCCATTTTCATTCATTAAAAATACCTGTTCCTAATAAGCTGGCTTGGTTATTGATTTGTGCCAACTTAATACTTCTTCAATGGGAGGCCTCACCCTCTCTGAGGAGTGGATGGATGATGGGGTGGGGGGAGGTTGGGTGGAAGGGGAGAAAGGAAGTGGGGAGGAACTGTGATTGGTATGTAAAATAAGATTCTTTTAAAAATAAAACAAAATTAAATAAAAAAGTAAATGAAAACATGAAAAAAAGTTGTAAATAAAATTTTAAGTGCATTTTTTCTAATTGTCACCTGGATTTCTCACTTTAGACTACTTGGAATTTACTCATTTTTGACCCCAAATTTTCAAAACATCTTAATATCTGTTTAATAAATAATAGTGTTTGCTAGATTATCTTTATAAACTTTACAAAATAGAAATACTTTTGCCTACAAACTTTGCAGCTTTATAGTCTATATGTTTATATTCTATATGATCCATTCTTCCTGAAAAGTGTTTCATTTCTATGATATTTATTAAAAATATGTGCTTAAAAGCAAAACACTCAATTTACATATCAATCTATGATCTTATTAGAACATTTAATCATATATTTTGTGATCAAGCAACATATATTTATGAATTAATCTAGGCTCTTAAATGTTTTATCTATACATTGATATTCTGAACTGTTCCAATGAGGTAGACTTTTGTCATTTCCTGGTTTATATACAACCTCAAGTCTGAAAAAGGCATACCTGGATCTGTAATTAACATAACTCACTTTTCAAAGGAGAAAATACTAGCATGAAAAGCTCCGCTGTCTACTTCAAACTCCATCAGCTCAGGAAGCAGGGTGAGGCAGGGAGAGGCGCTGGAGCAGCAGGACTTGACCGTTAGGCAGTGGGAAGTAGTTATAATTGGAAAGCAAGCTCCGTTGGTACATTACTGGCACACCAGCACTCAAGATATTGAGGCAGAATTGGAAGAATTCTAACCTAGCTTGGACTATATGTGGAGACTGGGTCAAAATATTTATTAAAAAGAAAAAAAATAAAAGATCAGAAACTGACAAGCATTGCCTAAAATTCTGGGACGTGGATATACATCCAATGTTCACTTAAGTCCCAACACTACCGAACTGTCCTTGAGATTGCTGGGGTTGAATGCTCCTTGGAAGTAACTCAAACCCGCAGATCTCACAATGACTTTAGGATTCCCTGTGCCCTTCAGGACCTCCTTGGATATTCATTTGGGCCTTTCAAAGACTATACTAAAAAATGTCATGGTTGTCAGATGATGCAGGCAGATCATCCCACAAGACTGAGCAGGGGGAACCCACAGTGTCTGTAGCCAGAAGTGATGAATAAGTCATGTCCCAGGACAAAGATAGCTTGACATCTGACCTTTTCTATCCATGCTCTTGAAGGTCAGTGAGGTCTCACTGTGGTTGCATAGAGATGAATTTCAGTTCAATGGAGGGAGGGCACAGTGACTTCAAATGCCCTCTGGTTGTGCACACTACAGGCAGGAGGGACTGTGGTGCTTTCAGGCTTCCTTCTGAGCAGTAGCCACGGGGAGTTCTTCATGGCTGCGAGGAATAAAATGTCCCCAAGATTCTCACATTCTGTTAATCGACCACCAGATTGGTCTGAAGGGACCGTGTTCTTTCTTTTTTGTTTGTCTTTTTCTTTCTGATGGGTACTTTATAAACATGATTGAATGACATTCTTCAAGGGGATATTTACATTTTCATTTATCTACTTTTGTGTTGCTTTTAGCCCAGTCATGAGCAAGCCTCATAGAATTTCCCTTTTGATGTACTTGTTTGCAAATATAATACTGCCTCAAGGTGAGTGACATCAGCAAGAATAGAGGGTCCTCTACAAAGACAGGAAAGGCAATGACAGGTATAATGACAGAGCTCTAACAAGACTGCAGCAGAGAGCAGGAGAAAGCCTTGCTGAGGGGAGAGTGAGGAACAGAGGTGGCCAGGGTTATCACAAGCTCCATACCAGAAGTACTTGGGGCCAAGAGCAATCCTATTGGAGGATATTTTTGTCTCTGTGAGGAAAAGGATAAAAGAGGGGCCTCAGAGACCCTGTGTCATCTGAGAGTGTCGTCAGTCTTTCCCTTTGAGGCTTCTCATAATCGCTCCAGGTATTGAGGCCAGGTGATGGGTCCACTCTACAGCTCTTCCCTTTCACAGAGCCTGCTACTGTACCCACTCCCCTGGGCTGTAGCTACTGCTGTGCTGAATCTTGCTCTTTAGAGATGGAATGCCTTCTGTGCCTCTCCCTAGAGAGGAAGATAACACAGGGCCCCACCATCTGTGAACTACTGCTATGCTATGTCCTACTTCCTGGTTCTGAGTTGTAGCCATGGTCTGCCATCACTAGAATTGTTGTCTTTTATGATGTTCCTTGGCCCGGGGTCTTACATGTTTCTCCAGCTCTGTTCCATTCTCTGAGGACACATATCAGTAATGTCCCATTCATGGGGAACTCTAGTATTATACCCTGGTTCTGGTACTCAGATGACTTCTGACCCTGTATTTCTAAATCCCAGGTTCCTGTCTCATCTCACTTCACTATGGCCTAAGGGACCCTGATACAGCCTAGAGACCCAGATACAGGATACATGACAGTCTGTATATGTTCATGTCTGTCATTAGTGCCAGGAACATAGCAAATGTTCGCATGCTACAGGCCCCGGATGGTGCAAAAACACCTTCATGCCTTTGAGCCTAGGAGGCTGGCCTGCATTTACATACTTTTACTATTGTTGAGAGTGCTCCTCTAGATCGCAAGACCAGCTCCCACCTTGACTCCATGCATGAAAGTGCACGGCCTGGCATCAAACAGAACCTCCTCAGCTCAAACATCCCTCCCTGAAGGAAAATGAGAGAGACATTAGCATCCTAACTGCCACTTCTTCCGAAACGCCTCGTAGCTCCGGCCTGCTCTTTAAACCCATAGCTTTTGACAGCTAAGTTCAGCTGGCAGGGTTTCATGGGGACTGTGGTATTTGAATCTAACCAGCCCTTGTAAACCCATAGGGAGTGACACTATCAGGAGATGTGGTTTTGAAGTAGCTGTGATCTTGTTGGAGGACGCGTGTCACTGTGGAGGCAGGCTTTGAGGTCTCATACATGCTTCAGCCACACGCAGTGTCTCAGACTACTTACTTCCTATTGCCCGTGGGATCAAGATTTAGCTAGCTTCTTCTCCACTCCCAGCTCCTTCTCCAACACCATGTCTGCCTGCGCGCTGCCTGTCTCACCAGGGTGATAATGGACTAAACCCCTTAAATGTAAGTCACACCAATTAAATGTTTGTTCTTTGTTAAGAGTTGTTGTGGTCATGGTTTCTTCTCACAAAAATAGAAACCCTAAGAGATGTTATACCTTGTTGAGATGGGTGATGCTATACTGTATCTGTTACATTTATGGCAGCCTATATGTGAAAGCACACTACCGTCCACACAATTCAGAAAGTGTGGGAAGCACCGAAAGCAAAGGAATGCCACTAGACACAAGTAAGAAAACACACTTCACCAGAGGAACACAACAGTGTTTTTGTAACTGGCTTCAAGGAAATTAAAATATATAGGTTAGCTGAAAAGGAACCCAAAGTAATTAAAGAATCCCAAGATGATGAAACCATAGATTCGCAATGAAATAAAATAAGGAAATCCATGAAAATTTCAATAAAGTGATAGAAATAATTAAAAAATAAACCAGGAATTCTTCTTCTTCTTTTTTTTTAAAGATTTCTTAGTAACTTTAAGCTCTTGTCTTGTAAAAATTCTACTAAATAGATAATTTAAAACAATGCAGGCAAGCACATGGGTGTCATACATTAAGACAGTGCACTCAGGTTCCAATGAGACTTGATGACTCTGCCTAAGTAGGAGGGCAGGGAAAGCTGTGCTGCGGACGGAACTTTGTGGAACTGGACAATAATTCATTGCCTCAAACACTTCCCTTCTGTAAATAACTGTGTACATTATCTTTTGGCTGCCAAATCAGGAATTCGGAGGTTGAAGATTTTTGAATGAAAAATGCACCAGAGACCCCACCATGGACTCAATCAAACAGAGGAAACAATTGTAAGCTCCAAGACAGGACTTTGAAACATCTGGATGAGAGAGAATGAAAGAGTGAGAAAGAGGAACACCTGTGGGAGTTATCGTAAGCAAACCAACACACGGGTTCTGAAATCCACAAACAGCAGAGGAAGGGCAGGAAGTTTGTTTGAAGAAGCAACAGGTGAAACACATCCAGCTCTCAGGAGAGGGACTCACAAACTGCAAAGATTTCAAATAGATTCAGTTCTATTTGAGATGATATAAATAAAATAAAAGATGACTTCATTGACAAGTTCAAGTAAAGTGCAGCGTATATCCTTATGGATAAAATTCTGCACTACCTGGAAATATCGGAAATAGTCAAAGATAGCACTGATGTGAAGAATCTTAAATCAATCAAACTTCCAAGACAGAAGGTAGGATGGCGGCTGCCGAGGACTGGGAGTGGGTGAAGGTAAATAGATGTTTTAACATTCAGTTATGAAAGCAAAACCTTGGGCATGTAGCGCAGTGGTAGAGTTTCTATCTGCCATGAATCAAGGTCTTGGGTTCCGTCTACATGCTGTCAAAAAAAGTAGTTTGTAGTAAGAGGAGTGCGCTGTGTCCCGCTGCCGGGCCTGTGCAGGGCCCCGTGTTCCATCCCGCCTGGCTAGCTTACACCCAAAATAATTACAGTATTCATTTAAACACTGCCTGGCTCATTAGTTCTAACCTCTTATTGGCTAACTCTTACATATTCGCTTAACCCATCTCCATTAATGTGTATTGCCACTTGACTTTGGCTTACCGGCATGAATCTAACCAGCATCTGTCTCAGGCAGGAGAGCCATGGCGTCTGCCACACTGCGTTCTCTCTCCCAGCATTCCATTCTGTCTACTTCACCCACCTAAGGGCTGCCCTATCAAAAGGCCAAGGCAGTTTTCTTTATTCACCAATGAAAGCAACACATAGAAAGAAGGACCTCCTACACCAGTAGTTACAAAACAAGAGTCCCGTAGATCTGGCATAGAACATGGTAACAATAGCTAATGATGTACTGCTATATACTTGGAATTTGGTAATTGAACAGATCTTAAGTGTTACACACCAAATGTAAAAGGTGATGGATATGTTACTTTGTGAGAATCATAGCACAAAGTTTACTTAAACCAAAATATCACATTGTGCATGGTACTTACATAGACTGTAAAACATTTTATTCATATGTCATATGCCAATAAAGCTGGACAAAGTTATCTTGCATATGCCTTTAATAGGCAAGACTTTTTTAATGAAATACTTTCATTTGACCATTCATTGCAATCTCTATCTTCCTTCCTTCCTTCCTTCTTTCCTTTCTTCCTTCCTTTCTTTTTACAATTTCACGTTCTATGTCTAAGATATATGTATTAAAAAGAATCCATAGAGGAAGACAGTCAGCAAAGGACAAGCGAGCACTTTCAGTTGATGTGGATTCTGGGTAGAATCCAGCAGCCTGTCTTTTCGTTTTCAAAAGAAAACACATTATCAGCAGATTTGAAACTGGTACTCTTAAAAAAAATAAACAAGTCTGTGACTGCTCTTATAAAACTCAGAGATCTTGTCACAGGAAGCTAGATGCTGTTGACAGATCATCAATTAAAGGGTGCCTAAGTGAAAGCAATGTGGAGAGTGATTGGTGTGTGGCTTTTTGTGGGGGTGATGATGGCTCTCATCAGACTCAGAGACAAACAGGATCCATTTCCACTGACTATAGCATAGCTGTGGCACCAGATTTCCAAGAGCAAAGAGTAGCTGTCACTTTACCACCAAGTTCTATCTACTGAGCCCTGCTGTGATTAAAACAAGCTAATCCCGTATCATTCCTCTGTAGATATATAATTCATCTGCATGATTTGTGTTTTACCTAGTAGAGCAGTGGACATGCAGAGTGAGCAGTGATAGGGCATAAACTAGACCCGTGTCTAGCGTAGATAAGTGGCTAGATTTCAAAGAGAAAACTTAAAGTGACAACTGGTGATTATTTAAACTTTGTACATTTCTGGTTATCTCCACATGGGAGTATTATGGTAAAGGTGGAGTTTATCCAAAGTTTCAGAAGAGCTGCTTCTCAATTTTGATGTCCCAGAAGCAGGGACTTCAAAAAGTAACCACGAAGTCCATAAAGAGGCATCAATGAACACACTCTACCAAAGGGACTGGTTCTGGCAAATTTAAATGCCTTGGAAAGAAGCCACTTGTGAAAACTTAGATGGTATATCTGTAGACTGTTCCATCCCCCTTCACCATGGGAACAGAGATGTAGAACCCCACCTTGACTGTCAGTTTCCTTGTAGATGCTTGCTACGTTATGACACGCTGCATCTCAATAAACAGGTCTTTTGTGGAAGATATCTTAAATTGAAAGTTCAGTTATCACACCCCACCTGAGCTTATTATCACATACACGTAGGCACAGGCATTCCCTGAACCATCATTTTCATGCTTTTGATTATGTGCTGCTGACTGGGAGCCAGAGCTCATGGCTGCTGCCCTGCAGTGTGAGATGACACTGTACTGAATATCACAATCCTGAGAAAAGTTCCTAATTCGGGATGCCTTTATCAGATATTGCATGTTCTTTATTCAATTCTGCATTCATACTATTATAAAGTTGGAAAATCATGAATTCAACTACTGCAAGTTGAATGGCATGTGTTTATGCATGCCTCCCCCAAACAAGGCTTAACTTACCAACGAGGGACAGTAAGAGATTAATGACAATAAATTAGGTATAAGATTTTGGACTCACCAAATGGGATAAATATGAAATATTTTCTCTGAATTTGTCAAATGCAAATGGACTAGACATTGCTGATATATTTATTGCCTGTATATATTGTATATACTCATTGTACTTATTGTATATAGTTTTCTTATATTAGTTATAGCCCTTTTTAGACACAAAGGGAAATATAATGGCATTTCAATTGAATTTTAATAAATAAAGACTGAAATATATTAATAAGTAAATATATATCGATAGAAGATTATGATGGTATTGAACAATAAAGGCTATTTGAAAAGTAGGACACTTTCGCTTATAGAATTTTCCATTTGGTGTTTTCAGACTCCAGCAACCTCAAACAATAGAAAGTGATGCTGGATGAGGAGCTGCTGTGTGAGTTTCAGAATCACCATACTCCCTTTGTCTAAAAAAGTCACTCAAGTACAGAGATTCAAGGTCATGCCCACAAAGGCATACTCCAAAGCTTTGTAATCCATAGCTCTCTCACCAACCTTGTCATTCACATCTCTCTCTGCACCAGAAAGATGAACGTTTCAAGCCACCCACAAGATGTTAGAGTTACTCACCAGTGATGTAAATGCTAACACTGCTCACAGATATCTTCTGGAGCCATACGATGTCAGTACATTTGCATACTTAGTGAATATGAAGTGATACAAGATGAAATTGGATATTGGGTACATTTTATATCAAAGCAATAACATCGACAAGAAGAATAAGACAACTGTATAGCTCAAAAACCGAGGAATCTGCATATTTGGCTTTGGTTATTTTTCACAAACAGTTTTAATTTGGCAAAGCATTTTTTTAAAACAATGATGAGTTTTATCTACCCAGTATATGAGTCCATAAGACAACATGCACAATGGCTTCACTTTATTACTGATGCTTTTGAAAGCAATTTCAGGATATATTTCTATGTAGACACTAACAACTTTAACTTGAAAATATGTAAAGTCTTTATAGGGTATTTCTTAGGTATGACATTTTAATAACTGCTATCAAAGTTACTGAAAAAGCCCAAGCAAAGCAATTTGGTTGCTCAGCAAGATTTAATCAAATCTATTACCTGGTTGGCCTGGGTAGTTGGCTGCGTACATATTTACTGAGGGATAAACGTCATAGAGGGACTCTTCGAACACAATGATATCAAACTTGGTGACACCAAGCTCTGCTAGAGCTAGGCTAGGTGAGTGATGACGTGTCTCAGAGGGAACAATGGGTCTGCAACAAAGATGAAAGGGACCTGAAAACCTTTCTCTTCAATTGTTTCTGCCTTGTATCTACCTATTTTGGGTGCCAATTATTATTTTCAACACCTTTGTGCTTTAAAGTACAGGGTAAATGCTGTAGGGCACTGTTAAAGATGTGTTTATAACAAATCTTGGGATTAATAAATGACAACCAAATTTACAGAATTTTCAGCTTCAGATTTGGTGTGTGGCACTTTTGTTCCCCAGATAAATAAGTGATAATTTATTTATCAGATGTATTCATTTCCTATTAACTTAGTTATCTTCCCACCAACTATCACTCATGCACTTAATTGAATTGATTGAGCTTCTTCGGATACTGGAACAAAGTGCAGCTTCTCTTTACCCAGTTTGCATGATTCTTCGTAGTACTGGCTTTACTGCAGCTTCCCTCCTAAATTCAAAGTCCTGAGCAGCATTTGCAGTCCCCAAAACTATCACCCAGTAAAATCTTTGGACACTTGTTTGATTTCTTCCTGTGCTACAACTCACAAATCTGTCCAAAGTGCTGTGCAAGGAAGCAGAGCTGCAAAGGCAAGCGCCAACAATAGCCGCCTTCCTAACTGCAAGCAATGCTGGAAGAAAGTTCACTTTCTTTGCACAAACTGTGATTCTGATAGGTTGGCGAAGGCTCTATTTTTGCACTGATGTGGATCCTTTTCCTGTACCTATTGCTCATATTTGAAAAGCAACATGACACATGGGTTTTCCTTGTAGTTCAATAGATGAGTAGAGCAGCAATAGTCTTATTTTCAGAGGGATAGATTTTGCAGTTAGAGCCGCACAATGGTGAATGTGGTAATGTACAATACCCTTTGTCCTGGTAGCTTTGCCTTGCAGGTAGTATACTGTCTGTTGGAAAATCATCTCTTTTCACATAACAGCCCTCTACTGTTTGGCTTAAAGTCAATGATAACAGGGCAACACAGATAAGGGGCAAGTACCATACAAACTCTAAATTGGTTTTCTGAAGTCATAGGAGACTTAACTCTGACCATGGCTAAGCTCATATGATGTGGTGCACAGTGATCCTTGGAGTAAATATCACTCAACAGTCATTGAGTCCTGGATGCTCATCTATATGATGGGACCCATCTCTACAGGTAATGAGTGTGATCAATTAACTTTGACAGTTTCTTGCATGTGTAAATTCATTAGTGTTAGTTAACATCATTTCTTTTGAACTTTCTAGTGACATTAGTCTCAACTTTGTTAGAGTAGCAGAACATGGTTAAAATAAAGACCTTTCTCCCACCTTTTCTAACTGTTGTTTCGTATTCTTTCAAGCTACAATTCATTCTGCACATAGAATGCTTGATGAGCCAGGCAATATTAATAACACCACTTCTTATTCACCAACTCATCAAAATAGAACAGACTGATTAAAGAGAAAGAAGACATGAATAAAATGACAGAATACACATTAAATTTTAATCACTAGAGGTTCATCAAAGACATGTAACTGACATTCTGAAAAGGAATTATATTTCAGCCAGGAAGGTGGAAAGTGTTGTCTAAGATGGAACCTGAAATCATCCAGTTTTGGGAGGGAATGGTGAGGCAAAGAAAGGAAGAACACAGACTTTCTACTCTGTGACATAGTCTTTTAGACCTTTCAATCTCAAGACAGACAAGGATGATGTTATTAATGCCACTACATTTGGAATAAAGTGTATGAGAAACTTAAAGAAGCCCACCTGGAGGAGAGCCCTATAAGGTCCTAGTTTAGCCAAACAAAGGTCCTTCAGAATGTTTAGGGAAAACAACTGAAATGGCCCCCATCTGTGCGACAG
This sequence comes from Ondatra zibethicus, assembly GCA_004026605.1. Taxonomy (NCBI): domain Eukaryota; kingdom Metazoa; phylum Chordata; class Mammalia; order Rodentia; family Cricetidae; genus Ondatra; species Ondatra zibethicus. Next base: position 111,315 of record PVIU01000694.1, read on the forward strand.
AAGCAATATGATGAATTTCAAATAATAACATTTATACTTGCCTATTGGTTACAGTGAAATTGTACACTTTTATTCTGCTATTTCATTTTTCCTTTGAAGAAACTGACCTTGGTCAGAATTAGACATAAAGCTGTCTCAACTGCCCATCTGAAAGAGTCCCATTCCTAAGCACAGCATTTATAGAATCCACAGTCCGAACCCAACTACCCGCCTTACCTTTTACTTGTGGGAATTTAAAAATTCCATAATTTGTAAATTCTCTTCAGAATAGTGGCTGTTTAGAGAAGATTGGTAGGGGAAGCAGAGGCACATCTGAAAATTCATCTTGACGGGAATGACCAATACCTGTGTATCCTGCAGGTTCAATACATTCTCACGAGTTTCTGACCTCTCTATTATTTTAAATCCTTTAAAGAGTGAGAAATTATTTCATGTCTATGATTATAACCCTTTATCTTTGTCTCTGATTTGTAACTTCTTACTTTCATTTTTAGTGATAATTATTTATGAATGTTCATTACTATTCTTCAAACAGAAGTTTGAGGAACAATGCCTTTTTTTTCACTGTAATTGCCACAGAATTCTGTACATCAACTAAATAATTCATTTACATAACAACCCATTTATTTATTTATTTATTTACAGTGTGAACTCTTATGATCCAGCAGTGTTTCTATGCATAATGAATAGTAAGGGAAGAGAGAGAAAGAGTGAGAACTCTTTTGTTATGCTTTTACAATGATGTTTGCCCTAATCAAATGGTTCAGATTGCGAGGAGAAAGGATATTTATGTATTCATAAGAGATGGAGAGGAAGTTTGAAGAGTTAAAGTAGGTCACTGAGCTACAGTTTACTGAAAACTTGTATGCTTTGTACTAGAAGCCTTGAGCACTTGCTAAAGACTTTAAATTCCTAGCTTATAGTCTATAATTATGTGAAAAATAGGACTCTAAAATTAGAATAATAAACCCAGTTTGGTTGTTGTTCAGGTGAACATTAAAAAAATTAAAATAACAAAGACTGACATTTACTATAAGGCAGTGGCTGCACTGAGAGAAAGAAAATGTATTTAAGAACTCCTTTTATTTTGTCTTGACAAAGGACAGTCATTGAACAGACGTGGTGAGGAAAGTGATATAAGGGTTTAGACCCGACACCGAGGTTTATTTCTTTTCTTTATTGATTTTTATTGAGCTCTACATTTTTCTCTCTACATCTAGATAGGCACATGGACAGAAATGGAAGGTGGAACAGAGGAGAAAGGCTTGAGAAGAAAATTAGCATCCAGCTTTAGACCATCCTGGGTAAGGAGACACAATGGAAAGCCAATGACAAAATCCATTGCCTCCCACCTGTGTGTCAGTTGCCTGGAGATAGCTCACAAAAGCCAAGAGCAACCAGACACAGAACCAAATAGTCTACTGCACCCAAAGCCTCCACCATGGCTAAGAACTGCTTTCGAAGATTGCTACTGTGAATGTGCAAGAGTCAAAAGGGAAAACACATGAACAACATCACCACCACACTGGCAAGTGTCCCTGGGAAAAGAAGCCCCAAGAAGAAGGAAAGGAATAATCGTTGAAGAGTGCGAAGGTTATGTTGCTTAAACTGTACAGGTAGCTTTGGTGGTTTATCGTTTACTTTATTTTACTTTTCTGATGATAAAAGAGTAAGTTCCACTAGCTACATAATTTAAACCAAATACTTTGAGAAGTGACTCAAGTTTTTAGATTTTTTCTTTCTATCAAAACAGGATGATATTATAAGAATGATTGACAGTGCAGGCAAACAGCACTTCACAAGAATAATGTACAAAATATAGTGAGTATTAGGTGCCACATTTCATCTAATCCTCTTAATATTCCTAAGGAAGAGATGTTGAGTCTGATTTAATTAGACAAAAGACTGACACACGGAAGGGTTGAGTGATGTGATTATTATTATATATACAATTTTAAGCATAGTGAAATATATGTCCAATTCCATATGGTCTTTTAAAAATGATGTGTGATTGTTATTAATTTAAATTTTGTGTGTATGTCTGTGTGTAGGTATCTGCAGTCATGAATGCAGGTGTCCTTGAAGTCCAGAAAAGGGTATCAGATCCTGTGTCAGGTGCTGCAGTAACAGGAGGCTATAAACCACTCAATTTGGGTGCGGGGAATAGAACTTGAGTCATCTACAAGATAAACACACACGATTAACAGATGGGCCATCTCTCCAGAACCTTTCAGTTCATCTTTTTATCCATTATCCATACTGTTTCTGCCCCTTTATTTGCTAGATAAAGGGCAAGAACTGACAGTTAACCTTATGATACAGTGTATTGGCCAAATGTTCTTACTTCAAGCACTCTCTAGATGTCAGGTACTCTAAAGATTTTATCTTGCCATTGTCTGTACTCATCATTTCCTCTTTGCCCTTTCCTCAAAATATTCACGTCATATTCAAATGAGATACCACATCTTATGATGATGCACTGAACATTGGCTGGAAGCTCCTCCAAAGAGCATTAGAAACTAATATTATAATAAATTTCTATTTGGCTTTGCTATGAATGAACTGATTCGTATATGTTTGTAACAGTTCAGAGAAGATATGTGTGCTGGTTAGATTTTTTTTTTAACAACTTGACACAAGCTAAAGTCAGCTGGGACTAGTAAACCAACTCATTTGAGAAAATGTCTCCCTCATATTACACTGTAGTCAAGCCTGTGAGAATTAATGATTGATGGGAGGAGGGGCAGCCCACTCTGGAAGATGTCACTCCTGGACAAGTGTCTGGGGTGTATAAGAAAGCCGGCTGAAAAAGCCAAAGGAAGCAAGCCATTAAGCATTGTCCCTCCATGGCTTCTGCTTTATTTAGTTCCTGCCCCTAGTTTCCTGTCTATTGTTTCTACCTTGATTCTCCTGGATGATGAAATACAAACTTTAACGTTTCTTGTACCCTGTCCTTCCCATGATGCTTTTGGTTATGGACTTTGTCACAGACAATGAAAGTCAACTCATTCAGTTGAGTTTAGCATCGTCACTAGTCTCTATTGTTGGGATGAGCAGTGTTAATTCAAAAGCTGAGTTAACTTTTCAACCAGAGAAAGAATGTAGCTCAGGAAAACTATTATATTAGAACAAAACATAAAAACATAGAGTGTAGGACAATGGCATTTACATATTGCATCATGTTAATTTTTTGTCAATGAAGGCAAGCTACAAATGAAGTCAAGATACCTATCTTTGAAAGATAGAATGAGAGCAGAGACCAACATCATTTATTCTTTCTCTTCTGGAGATAGATAAGAATCTCCCCACTCCTAGTGGTCATTGGTTCATCAAAAAGTTTTATACAAATCACTATACATAGTAGCCATCTGTACTAAGAATCAAGGATCTGAAGATTTGAAAACACCGAAGTAGATAAATTCATGAATGAATTTAGAACAACTGAACTACCTCATATGTTCAGAGAGCCTCACACCTGTCCTTGCCAAGCTGTAATATTTCTGTGCCAATATGTTCATGAGAAATGTGTCACCTCTGTTGCCAACAGCTTAAAAAATAGTTAGTGCTTTAGGTGCTCAAAGGATTGAAAGTTTTGTTTCATGACAACATTTTTCTCTCGTCATCAATTTCTGCCCTTTTACAAGGCATACTTTTCATTCTAGCTGGATTCAAGTTGGATTATTTTGGTTAGATTTCAGAAAAACATGAAATGTGCAGGATCAACCCATGATTCAGCACATTCCAACTGTGGGGGATAAACGGAATTTTAACTTTCAGTTTATGACTTGATGACATTTCCAACTGATAGAACATTGTGATTTCCACAGTACCAGTGGCAGTGATGAGAGGACAAGTCACATTCTCCTTGTGTTATGAAGACAGAGATAATACAACAATTTCAGGATTTTATGAATGTCAAGCAGTTAAGTTTAGATAAATTGTGTATTAAAATCAAGAGTTTCAGGACTGAGACACTTTCTACACGGCACCAGGAAGGTTCAACTGGGCACAAAACTGCTGTTCAATGGAGTATTGGCTGTACCGTATTTCTGTCATTACTGTAATAGATTTTCCACAAATTTGGCAGCTTAACACACCATCTATTTGCTGTATGTCTTTCCCTGGGTCATGTCTGGCACAGCATGGCTCAGCTGCTTCTCTGCAGGGTGTCATAAAACTACAGTCAAGGTTTTGGCCTGCCAGCTGTAGGGATGAATCCAATTCCAAATTACATCAAGTCAATGGCAATATTCAGTTCCTGTGTTTCTGAGACTGAGGTTCCCCTTTCCCTGCCGGCTGTTGGCCAGGGGGCCATTCTCACCTCCGCGATCCTGAATTCCTTGACTTGTGGGCCTTCCTCTCCAAGCTACCAATACTGGGTTAATTCCTTTTCAGACGTAAGGCTCTTAAACACTCTTGATCCGTTCATTTCTATTGGTAGGACAGCTATTCAGGGATCACGGGGTTACACTGGCCTTCCCAGACAGTCCTAACTCTATGATTCTACAGTGAGTTGCTCAGTAACTTCCGTTCAGTCTTCACATTGCCTTCTACTCTACTTGGATTAGAATTTGATTGAATAATGACAGACCTGGAAAATCAGGTGAAAACGTTTGAGATTATCCAACGTAATAGTGCTTTTAGTCATGTGAAAGCAATTGTCAAAATATTTAAGAAATCTGAAAGAATCCCATTTTTTTATTAACATATTTTTATGTGTCTTAATTAGGTTGTTTCTGATACTTCCATACTGATATACAGCATGTACCAATCAAATCTACCTTCACTTTTACCCATTTTTAATCTTTCTTAACCACCAATTCCATATGATGTTTTAGCTTCCATCTATCAAGAGCAAGTGGTACTTGTCTTGCTGTGTCTGATTTATTCTACTATTTGTATTTTGCTACAAATAATGGAGTACAGTCTTCTATAGGACTAACACACGGTTTGTGTTTGCATTTAAAATTGTCTTTATCCATTATTTTTGACAGGCATGTACAGTGGTGATTCAGTACTTCAGCTACGGTGAATGAGAATTCTATCTCTTTTGTGTAATAGTTCTATCCCCCAGTCCTATGGTTGTTTTATCTTCAGGTTTTTGAGTATTCTTTGTAATGACTGTATATTTTTCCTCAGCCATGAGTAATAGTTTCTTTCTCTTTATATCTTCACCCCAATTATTTCTTGTTAACAATTTTCAAAGAATTATTTTTTAAATGAAAAACATAGTTTTATATTCTTTAGCAATATGAGTACTGCAAAAGTAACAAATCACCTGAACAACTTAGCAAAGTCTTCTCATTTCAACCATGTACTGTATACTGACTACATCTGGCATTTGGTCATACACTGTCTTACTTGACTAATGCTTACCGCATAACTGAAGGAAATAAGACTTTTAAACATGTGGGTTAGCTGGCCTCAAATGGTAGAGAAAAACATTCTACAAACATAAAGTTTAAAATAGGCAGATTGATTAATGAAATTGAGTTGAACTCCCCACATAGTAATCCACACACCTATGGACAACATATTCTTTTGATTAAAAAAATGCAGAGACACACACTAGAAAACAAGATGGCGTCCTCAGCAAATTGTGTGTGTCAAAATGGATATTTGCATGTAGAAGAATGCAAATAGGTAATACTTATCATCCTGCACAAAATTCAACTTCAAATGGATTAAGGACCTCAACATAATACCAGATACACTGAATCGATAGAAAAAAAATTGTAGAAATAGTCTTGACTTCACTGGTATCAGAAAAGACTTCCTTAAAAGAACAGTGGTAGTAGAGACAGTAAGACCAACGATCAGTAAATGGGACTTCACAAAACTCAAAAGTTTCTATATGACAAAGGAAAGCACCATTCAGGAAAAGTGATAGGGAAAATAATATTACCAATTGCACATCCAATACAGAGATAATACCTGAAATATATGAAAAACAAACAACAGCAAACAAAAACCCCACAGAACCCCAAAAACAAAAGCAAAAAACAAAACTGTGCATCAAGAAAACAAATAACCCAATTAAAAATGTGGTACAAATCTAAACCAAGTTCTCAAGAGAGAAAATTTAAATGGCAGAAAAACACTAAAAGTAATGTTCAATATTGTTAGTTATCAGGGAGATTGAAATCAAACTCTTTTGAGACTTCATCTTACACCTGTCAGGATGACTACAATCAATACCACAAATGACAGCCAATGCTGAAGAAGATGTGGGATAAGAGAAACATTCCTCCATTGTTGGTGGGAGTGAAAACTTTTATGGCTCCTGTGGAAATCACTGCTAAGTTTCCTCAGGAAGTTGGAAATTGATCCATTTTAAGATCCAGCAATACCATTCTTGTGCATATACCCTATGGATTCTACATTTTACCACAGAGATACTTGCTCAACCATGTGAATTGTCACTATTCACATTAGCCAAAAATTAGAAACAACTTAGACAATCATCACATAAAGAATGGATAAAGAAAATATGCCATATGTTACTACACAAAAATGTTAAGTGCCAGCTGTTGGATACTTCTCCTTGAGATGGTGGAAACAGGTTCCCAAGGACTCCCAAAACAATTCAGGCTATTTGTCTTAGTTGCCCAGCAGAATTTGAAAGTGAGACCCTACTTCTGAAGGCAGCACACATGTTGGTCACAGATATAGAGAAGTTAAGATGGTACTGACCAGAAGAACACTTCCTCTCTACTGGGGCAATCTCATAGTCCTGGAAGGTGCTATGCAAGCTGCTGGTGGAAAAAATGTCATCTGTAGTCTCACCCAGATGTGACCCCAATGACTGACAATAAAGACGAGCCTAACAAGATATACCCCTACGTGTGTAATAATGGCATGAATGTTTTATGGGTATCCAACAACTTTATGATTACATTTCAGGTGTCTTCCACTGGGGGAAAAACTTATGTCTGATCCTGTATCTGGTCAAGAATTCATGACTGGATATTTCATATGCACTAGGCATAAACCCACTGCTTTTATTTGCTAGACCGAAATATAACAAAATGCCCATAGACTAGGGTAGCTTTCAGTCTTCACCAGAGAAGCTTCTTAGCGCAGTGAAACTGGGAAACTGCAGAGATTCATAACTTACAAAAATACACAAAACTAATTTCTGTGGAGTGTTCAGCCATAAACAGGACAATGATAGAACAGCATCTACCCCTAAGGCTCAGGAAATTTCACGGGGGCGGGGAGGGAGGTTATTAGAGCCAGGACTTGGGGACAACTGTGACAAAACCCTCTCCTGAAAACAGCAGATAGGGCTAATGCACTCATGAACTCAGAGAAGCTATAGATGCCCACAGAAGAGCTGACGAGTAAACCAGTCAGCATTCCAGCATGGATTAGGAAGGACACCGAAGCCCCTAGTCATGGCTGGGGAGCTCCTAACAGCTTATGGCTGTTGAGGAAAAGAGAATCAGTTTTCTTTAGAAGAGTGTGATTCCTGTAGGTTGATCATGCTCCAGTGGGTGGCTACACATGTATATGTATATATGGGTTCTACTAGGTGGACTGCATGAGATACACACACACACACACACACACACACACACACACACACACGCGCGCGCGCACACACACACACACACTACCTGAAGTTGTGGGGGAGATGTTGGGAAGTAATCCAGGAGGAGTCAGAGAGGAAAACTGAAGGTGAATGAGATTGAAATGTATTGCATACATATACAAAATTCTCAAAGAAAAGTTAAAAAAATATAAAAGAAGATGTTTCTGCCAGGCATTTAGTTGCACCAAAAATAAAATTAATATAAATACTCTGGCTAAAAAACAAATTCTATAAACAGATCATGTTTCAAAAATGGAAACGAGAACAGGAAATCGGAAAGGGAGTTTAGATGGCTATTCTGTTGTGTGGAAGGGAGATGTGTCATTGCCTTTCTGTGTGCTTCGAGAGCCCAGTGAGATATGATCTGTGTGTCACACCTAGGAGTTCCCCAGTAGAAGTGGTCCCCTGAAGGTTTACATGACTGCATGGTTTCCTGATTTCCTGTCTCTGTAGTTGTGGGGCATTTCCTTTCTTTCCTAGGCATGGCCCCAGGGATGAAATGCTTGTTCTCAGGGGGGTTGGGATTGCAGCCACGTGTGTCCTCTCTGAACACTCACGGTGTCATCTGAATTCTCACAGCTGCATTTAACTCTGCTCTTTCTTGGCTACTACTCTCTGGGTGCTGCTTTAATCTCTGCAGCCATCTCTGCTCCCTAAGCAACTGCATCTGCCTTTTGTTGCTTGTGTTCTCTCCCCCTCCCCCCACCTACCCAAACTGTTTGAGTGTGCTGGTTAGCCCTCGTTGTCTCCACATCTCATACACACGATTTCATATTTTGTCACTGAAAGTGACCTCCTGTTCTCACTGCTCCCTGTAAGAATGTGTGTCATGTAGGGTTTCACCCTGGGATGCACTGTGATATTGTGGATTCTCCTTGCATCCCCTAAATGTCCCAGTTGGTTCAGATTCCCCTCCACACACTTTTCACTGATGTTTTTACCATCAGCAATGTTTTTCCAAGCTGGAGGTTATGATTTTTCTTTTAGTTATTTACTTCCCATGTCTATGGTGGTTATTTACAAATTGATATCTCTCACTAAGATGCCCCTCCTCTAACTCCAAAGCCAGTTATCACATCTTTTACTGGACCCCCCTCCTCCCACATCTTGGGTTCTCTGGAAGCAGATGCAGAGAGGTTCAAAAAAATTCTACTAATTAACAAAACTACAAAAGTAAGAAAATAAGAAGGGGAGAGGATTGCTTCACTGTGGGCAAGTGGGCAAAGTCTCAGGCAGTCCAGTGCCCAGAAACTATCTAATTGCGCAGTCCTGACCCATCTCATCATTGCCAGAGTCTCGGATTCCCACTTTGCTACCCATTAGATGCAGTCCACCTGGTAGAGTGGTTCTTGCTCTCTGCAGCTGAGCAGGCCCGGTATAATAATGGCTCCATGCTGCATGTGATGACCTGTTCCTTGCAGCTGAGCAGCCAGTCTTCCCTGAGATCACATGTTCTCTGGTGGGCTTCTTGATTCACAAATCTTCATTCTCAAGTTCCCAATGTCATCTGAGGATTTCATTGCTTTTTGCCTAGAATTCACTTAAAGGACTCTAATTTGTTAATTCAATTAACATTGAAATCCTATTAAATGTCTGCTTCTATTAAATACACACTGGGATTAATCCCTTGTAATAAAGCTTACATTTTAAATAAATAATCACATGTAATGATTCGGGAGGTCAAAACATGCTCATCCCCGCTTCACCTTCTGAGGGTAAACTTAAATCTCGGCATTGGAAGTTTGTTTTTCTTTACTATGGCAGAACTTGGTGAAGCAGCATCTTGGATAGTTATATCTAACTGGTCTTTGAGGTGGGGGAGATGGAGGCTATGACCCCAATGATCAGATATGGAGGTGAGAGGGGGAGCAGGACCTATTAACAATGCTTTCGAGTAGAAGTTATAAAGCAATGCCTTTTAGCTGGCTTCATCAGCAATAAAATTGACATTTTGAAATTAATTAGCTTCTTTTTCTTAAGCGTTAGTTCTCCAACAATTTAAATGTGAGGCTAGGAAAGGCATTGTACTTTGACATTCTCTAATCCTACCACCTAATTTCTGAGAAGGGGAGAAGCACTGTGTAGAATCACGGGAGAATAGGTGGCGACTTCTTCATAAAAGGTTATCAGGAGGTGTCTTACCCAACAAGTGACTCTTTGGGTAGATACATAATTGAGGTGAGCCAACTTTGTTGTTTGAAGTAAGTGTATGTTGTTGTACCCACTGGACCCTTATCTTTCTCCCCTGTTGTTCTTGGTTTTGTCTTCTGCAGACCTACTTCGTTTTCAGATACTTCTTCTGTTTCATAATCACAATCCCACAGATATGGACAAGCTTGGTCAGTATCTGAAGACTGGAATATCTGAAGATCGGAGGACCGTCTCATACAGCATCTGATGAACTGGCTGTCCCTTCCTTCCAGCACTCCTCTGTACTCATGCAGTGGTAAGTTTTGTCAACTTGACACAGTCTTGAATCACCTGGGAAGAGTGTCCCAGTGAGGGACTGTCCATATCAGATTGGCCAGTGGGCATGCCTGAGAGGGTTTATTGACTGCCTTGTTTAATGTGAGTAACCATGCCTTCTAGTAGCATCCCAGGTAAAAGGATGTGGAAGGCAGAAAGTTTTTTGTTTTGACACTGACTTGGCATTCACTGTCATTGGGGTATTTACCTACCTTGCTATTGTTATAGCTGTTGATTCCTTCCCTGATATCAAAACAATCTTTTGGGGGGCTTTTTGTGGTCTGAAGTCTATCAGCTCTCCAGAAGTCCTACATGCCCCCAGTATCATATTAGGATAGCTGAGGTACCCAGTCTCAGGTTCTTAGGCTCAATGGTGTAAGATAATTATTGTTGGATCACTCTGACCCTATCAAATAAGATAATCTAAAAATTCTGTTCCTCTATGTTTATTCTATTGGTCCTGTTCCTCTTGAGAACTCTAATACAATTTGAAATGCTTTTCTCTCTGTAAAGTGATAATCTTTCCCCCATCTACAGTGACTATTACACTAGAGCAATTTTGAGAACGGCATGTGGCAAAGCTACCTTTCATCATTCTTGAATAACAAACTTATGTATTTCTTGTCTACTGATATAGTTTGTATCTGGATAATTTTATGCTTTATTTCTGTGCATCCTCCTTTAAGTTATAACCTGAAGACAAAGACAGTTATCATAAATCAACAATGATGAGTCTCAGGAGACAGACGTTTGAATTCTGGGACTTTAATGTCCTACTCAGGTAAGGAACCATGCTGTCAAAGGCTTTCCCGAACACAATTTCAAGGCTAAATCTAGATATTATGAATGAACCACAGTGTTTTACATAGACTTGTTCCCCTACCTTTGCTGGCTGTGCAGAGACTCTCTGAGAGCTCCCACTCCTACAATGACTTTCTAGACCAGCTCTAAGGCTCAGCTACTGGAAGAGTTACCAGCCAGCCCATGTGGTCATGAATTCATCCCTTTAAGCCACAGAAGGCAGAAGCCCTGAGGTTGAACCCGAAAGCTCTCACATGCTTGATCCACATAAAGATATTCTCTTTGAGAGGAGTAATGACAATCTAAAAGGCAAGCAGAAACCACAGTCCAAATCTTCTGACACACATTGTCCTCCCAGGAGAAAATGCTACTGACATGGCAGTGGCCCTTGAAGACTAGAAAAGAATCCACGCCAGAGTGCTTCCATTCTGTGCATCCGGGTGATTTCCAGTTAAATAAGAGTGGCACACATTTTGTCTCACACTTCCATTTAGCCTTTACAATTTTTCCTCTATCTCACTTTATGAAAAATAGGTTAGACATTTACCACGTGTAGATTTCATATTAGTATAAGAGCTGCCTTGGCATTTTGCTCCTCCAAACACAACTGGGCACCTTTGGGTATAGGACTTTGTTCTTATATAGTCACACACGTTCTAACTGCAATCGCCCTAGAATGGAGGAGGCAGGGAGGAGCAGTGCACGCATTCACATATCTATGTGGAAGTTATCAGAGAAAGGATTTATAAGGTAGGTAGAAAATTGACCAGTTCATCCATTTTTATGAAGTCCTGTTTTAAAAAGAAGTCGGCCTCAATAGCTTCATTTATATCAGTTCCGTTTTCCAAGTCAGAACTAGATCTTTTGGCTAAAAATTTGCTTCATGTCCCCCAAAGTTACCTATGTTCAGTTGACCTTACCCCATGCGAACATGAGATTAACATCACCCCTGGGAAACTAACTCTCTGGGAACATTTTAGTGCATGCTGAGCTCAGATTACAGGCATCCTGCCAGACAAATCCCCTTAAGTGGCTGTGTGTTTGCACAGAACTATTTTTCCTTTTTCCTGCAAAGGAGCAAAACTTGACTGGAGGAGTTCCAGCCATACTCACATTAGACCATCCAAAGAATATAACAACAAAGCCATGATGACCACAGTGGAATATCATCTTTGTGTTCACGATAAATGTCCACTGAAATTGTGATGCTCTTTTGGAATCTATTAGGTACATGTGGTAACCCCAAGTAAAGTTTGCTTTTCTTTCTGAATTTGGCACTATTACTTAAAATAGAACCATGATTTAAACCATCTATCTGTCTTTGCTAGATTATTATAAGTGGAATTTTATGGCAATTAAAAGCTTATGAACACGCATGTATGCCTACATGTAGACATTTACTTACACACGCTAACACGGACTAATACTATAAAACCATGAAGTGAATAGATTGTGAGGCCCTTTAGCTTGATTCAGCTAATTTTGTGGAACATCTCTTGACATTCTAGATCGTTCAGTATCTGATTGAAACAATGCCTTGAGGTTTTGTGACTGTGCAGTTATGTTGGTACTGTGCCAAGGGTGTTCTGAGGAGCAATGTTATTGTCTTCAACACAAACATTTCCCTGGGGAGTTACATGCACACACCTACATTATAAATCAAAATTGACTCACACTTCCTTTGAGGCTGGAGAAAAGGATTTATAAGGTGTGATAGGCATTTTCTCTTTGTGGAATGAGATTCCTTTCCCACGTTTTAGAATGAGTACAATATGTCTTCCCCGCATCTGAATCCATTCTGGCTGATGTCAGATTGGATGATATTGCTCATTAGTTTTTAATGTCAGTTAAGAGGCATTGTCTGCAGATAGCAACCAAGGCATTCTTCTTTCTCCTATGATTTACTCGAACGTTGATTCAGTGTTTATTTTTCAAAATTTATGAGTTGAAACTTAGAAAGAAAAATATTAAATGATAAAGCCTCTGTCAGAATTAAACAAACACAAGTCTCTTTGAATCTAAGGGGCTCAGATTTTTAGATATGAGAAATAATATCAGTAAGTGGGAAGGAAAACCCAGTTGCCCTCTAAGACAAACATCTTAGGGTGCTGCATAATTCAGAATAGTGAAAAGTATGGGGGAGGATTAGAGGAAGTCTTGCTGCTCTGGGAATCATCAAATACTTTGACTATTACACTCCCTGAATCCGTCTAACTCTTCCTTGTGTATCCTAGTCTCTAGATTTAATTTATTTTAGGCACTACGCTTATTCTTTGCTAGGCTATAGGCTCTTGGAGGGAGGTCAGGGGTATTATGTATTTTTTCTTAATTCCTTTAGCATTGCTTAGCATACAGATTAGTACTAAAGAGTTACTTAAGATTGTTGACTAATTGATCTTTCCTCTGTCAAACTGATTCTTCCCCCTTCCAGTGAGTTAATTGAAATCCACTTGGCAGTAAATGGCCATGAGATAGTAATCCAGGAAAGGAAAGCTCATGAAGTCCAGGGTGGGTCATTCATCAGAGGTGGTTGAATCAGCCTCTCACAGTGAGCTGGGAATGTTGGATATGGTACAGATGAATGGGATGATTGTACTCTTACATGGGAAACTGAATGGCAATGTATTGTTAATATTTTCCCCTTATGCACTCCAGAAAATTGTTCAAAATGCATCTAATGAAGAAGTGGTAGTTGCACATGTGATAATAAAAGCTCCTGTTATTGGTGGCTAACAAAGTAATGTGACTGAACCTTGTCTTAGTTGTTAGGTTATTTGAAATACCGTGCCTGCATAGACTGATTTTCCAAATCCGAGTTTGAATTAATTGAGTGCCCCAATATCTTGTTATCAAGAGACATCGCTAGAGGATGAATACCATGACCTATATTTATATGGAATGTTTACAGTGTTGGCAAACTGTAAAGTTTATCTTATGATAAACTACCATGAAATTCTGTAGGAAGAAAAGTTTAATTTTCTCCTGTATGGTAAAACTAAGCCTGTAATACCACGCTTCCACATTCTGTGAGCTGTTTCCTTCCTTTCCCTTGCTGTCTAAATATTTATACTTAGCATTTCTAAGGTAAATTAAACATCAATACACTCCAAAGCTGAGACTATTTCCTAAGAACATTAATATACGTGAAGTTGAAAGATGAATTTAAAGACTTTATAGTAGGAGAGCTACTTATTATTTTGTTCAAGAAGAATCAATTTCAGTTTGCTACAGTCTTAATGCCTGCAATGGAAGAATAAAATTCTTCTCAGAACCAGGAAGCAACAGTCTAAACCTATTGCCTGCCTTTAGTATTTTATATCATTTCTACTCACTTTTAAGACTATAATGGCTATATTTACCACTGTCTCCTCTTCCTTTTTGGTCTGAAAGAGAGAAAGGCTCATAGCGGGCCTTGTTCCATTTGTGAAATTCCTCAGATACAAAATCATTTACAATTTTTCTTTCAATCTGAATTTTTAAGATTATTGGATAATTTGGGGTTCATTCTTGCAGAAGCATGACTATACTTCCAAATGGAAGATGAGAATATGGACTTTGACAAAATAATCCATCTTTAAAGTTAAAGTGGAGGGCTAAACTCAGTCATCTGAAATTCCTTGCCCATCAGTAACACACTGATGGTTCACCAGCGTTTACTGACCCAGACTAAAGATAAGGTTTGTGCCTTCAGACAGCTTAGAACACTGGTTTTCATAAATTCAGATGTAAACAAGATGAACTGTTTTACAGAGGCAGGCAAAGTTGACGACACAGAAAGAGGAAAACTACCAAATTACATGTATCTTTGCATTATACCAAAAATAATCAAAGAAGCTAACTTTATAAGGAGAGAAGTTTGATTTGCCTCCAGTTTTGGAAAATGGAGTGTGTAGTACTTGTATTTAGCTGAGAATGGCGAAGTGAATAACAACAGAAGCATGGGAGGAGACAGGAAAGAGGCAGTGGGCACTGGGAAGGACTGAACTTGGCCGTCTACAGTCACTAGAGCATTTTTCTGGACCTTTCCTGGGACCCACTTCTCAAAGTGTCACCATCTTCAACAGAGCCACCTTGAAGGCCAACCATGAAATTACTATGAGTTTATCAGGTCTTTCAAACCTCACACAAATCATAGCAAGATATTGCCAAGTCTTTAAAAATGTCTATAACTTAAGCAAATGAAAACTCTTATGATTTGTAATAAAGAAATCCTCAAGGTGAAGAGTAATAGTATGTGGATCTATAGTGGGAAAATCCATGTAAGTCACGTGCAAGTTGCTCAGAGGAGTTTAATTCTGGGAAGTAAAGTTCTTTGATAGGTAAAAGTAGTTCAAAGATGAAGTAAAATTCAAAACAACCCTCTCTGTTCATTTTCTTCTTGAATGAATTTTAGATTTTTGGTATCTGAGATAATGTCATGGATATTAACTGAGCATAGTTAAACGATAGATATATATCTATAATCAAACTGTCTTTGTTTAAACAACTGATCAAAATATCTGTTGTATCAGTTTATAGGTAAAGTATCAGATTTTTTGGAATGTTTTCTAGGGTAATCTTTCATATTGAGAGATTTATGTCTTCTTAAGATTTATAGGCATATGAACAAAAAGAATTGTGCAATTATTCATAAATTTTTCTGGCAGTATATATTGTAATCAATATATTATTCTAAGATCTCTATATATATTAATAATATTTTGTAAGTATTTAGAAAATAATAAAATACACATTTATTTTGTTACTTAGTTATGTCGATAATTGATATAATCAAGGAATGTCCGTGAGCTGATAATCAGGTCAATTTCGCAAGTCCAGCTTTCACGTGAACTCTATAAAATGTGTCAGAATATCTTGTTCCGTGTAACAGATTATCAGACTTACTTCTCATGATCATGAACTTGTCTTTAAACTAGTCCCTCCATAGATCATTTATCCTCAGTAAAAACCAGCAATCATGTTGGCTATTGTTGATTGTTTCTTAACTTCTTTCTGCAATCTACATGCAATTGTTTCATAGCTCTTTTTATAAGTGTGAAGTCATTCAATAATATTGAATTTTAACAAGTACTATTTATGTAATGTATGTCATATATATTTGCCATACTCATCCTCCCCTGCTCCCTCTCTTTAGTCATCCCTCCTCATCCCTCTCACACTGCCACCACTGTCTCCTTTTGTCCCCTACTCTCCCTTCTGATTTCATATATGTTTATGTAAATTATATATATATGTATATTGTTTTATATCTTAATAAAGAACTCTGGGACCCACAAAGAAGAGGAAACATTCTCTATCTGGCTTATTTTGATTAGTATTATTCCCAGTTGCACCCATTTTCCAATAAACAGCACAATTTCATTCTTCATAACTGAATATGTCCTCCTCCTCTTTGCCTCACTCTCGCCATATATACTTTTTCACAACACTTTTTTTCAATATTCTATTGGTGAACATCTAGACTGGTTTTATAATTTGTTAGTGAACAATGCTGCATTAAACAGGGATGTATAGATGGCCCAGTGTTATGCTGACTTTTTAGCATAACCTGAAGTGTTATACCTGGACCACACAACTGTTCTATTTTAATATTTTGGAGAGCATCCATATGGATACCTATAGTGACTGGAAAGTTTGCATTTCTATCAGTATCATACAAGCATTCCTTTCCCCAAACATCTTTAGCAGCATCAGAGTTTGTAGTCTTCCACAAAGGCCTTCAATTTGTTTGGGGTTAGGCATTATAAAGTGATTTAGTGGATTACTTGTAAGTTTGCTTGTTCTATGGGGAAGTATATCAATGTGTCTTGGGAAGTGCTAGTAAAAGCCATTGGTTGGCTTCATGTAAGGGTCATAGTAGATTGCTGAGATGAAAGACCTCAGTTCTCTCCTATTAACACTGACTATCTATAGCTGTGCACTCAGAGGCTTGGATCAGCGACACGACAAGGGTTTGTAGGTCACTTTGGTCACTGCTTACCACCCCTTATTGGCGAACTCTCAGGAGCTGAGGAACTGAGCATTTCCACGATGCCCACAAATATATCACAGTGCTGGATTCTGTGTAAATTTTGGAAAAATATTTGAATTAGGCATCTTGTGTGTTTTGACTTTTTCTGAAGAGGCAAAGGAAATGTGACTAGGCTTTCTGGAGTCTTGCTTGCATGGTCATCAAAGGAATGGAGTTGGGGTGTGTTACTGTGTAACGCCTGTCTCCTCAGAGCGCGAGGATAGCCATGACTAGGAGACCCGAGTCCAGCAGACACCATTACCAGATCGCTCCTCAGAAGATCTGACCCTTTTCGGTGACATAGAGAGCAAAACCTTCTACCCCCACCTGAGGGCCCTCTGACTCCATAGAATCTATGTGGCCTGGGTGGCTCCTAAATCCACCAGGAAGAAACTTGGTTTTTCTGCACGGATTTAGGAATAAATCCGAAGGTGCCATACACTATCTGAATACTTCAGTGTCTGAAACTAAATATAAATGTAAAGGGTTAAATTTATGACTTTCAGTTACAAACAGTGATTGGGATATAAACAGAAATGAGTGCTTTCTGCTTATCTGTATGCTTATTTAGGGAAAACATGATGTTTTTCTAAAAATGATATTCTTAACTGTTTTAGTTTTTCAGCAATCTTTGTTGATTAAAGTCCTGACTAGACTGACTTCTAAATCAGATCATGCATAAATATATTTTCATTGTTTACTGTTAATTGATATTGCTACAGCTGTATAAACCTCTGTTTTGTAGAAAAATAGATTTATAATGTATTGGAAAGAAGTTACTATGGTCTAGTACTGCTACAATGTGCCCCCAAATAAAGCCAAGTGATCCTTTTATATCTCATAGATGATCAATGGAGATCTACTATCTTGTCGAGCAATAATATATCAGGTACATTATGTGTTGACTGTGTTAGGAAGGGTGGATTTTCTTGCCTGAGCCCCATCAGAGATGGAAAACTCATGTGTCAGAGTGAGCACTGGATGGTATCCAGAACACTAAAATGTGTTTTCTTTGCATTTCCTTTTACTTCATATAATGTTATGGTAACATTGGTTTATCAGTTATGAATCTCTGAAAGAAAATTTCATTAACCAGTAGTGATCCCTAATTGAGGTTATTTTAGCAGCCTATTCTACACCTAAAAGTTATTTACAAGCACTCTGCTAATTTCTTCATGGATCTTGATGTTGCTCTAGCTTTATTTTTATAAGATTCCAATAAATTAAAAATTTCTTGTTAATTAGTAGCCTTTGTAAATAAGTATTTCAAAATGGCTATTCCAAACTGTTTCTTGCATTGATATTCTTATCCAAGTTCAGTAAGTTCAATTAAGCATTGTGAATAATTTTAATACCCACATTAATTCTTTAAAGGCGTGCCTGATGGTTGTGTTTAAGTTCTCAGCTCTCAAAACTCTTTATAAAAGTAAGCCAATCTGTCCTTTGGGGTGAAATGCAGTTTCTGAAGCAGTTTGAAATGTAGACTCATTACCACACCATTTGAAACCATGGGGACAGAGAACAAGAGGTTTTCTTGTTTAGAAACGAAACAAAAACAAAACAAAAATTAAGCAATCTTGGGCTTCATCTAGCCTTCATCTGGAGAGAACTCTGAGACCAGGGATCGTTTATTTAATGTGTTCATCCTCAGTCATCTCCTCTATTAAACTGATTTACCATTATTACATGGTAGAATTTACAAGTCTGCTGGTTTGAATTCGCTGTGGTCTTCAGCTCTCGCTGAGCTCTGTGTGCCCGGGAGCCGTGCTGCCAGGGCCTGCTGCTCCTGAGCATCACTTCCGAGGAGTGTTATCAACTGCCACTGTTTCCTGCCCTGGCTAGCCAGCAGGGAATGACAGTGACATCTGCCTCCCAGTGCGGTAAGGGGCCCATGAGAGACAGTCCACTGAATGCACACCAGAAGGGAGTTTCCTCCACCTGTCTGGTGGAGCCTCTTAACCTTTCTCTACTCATGATTCTTTCATCTGAGAAATGTTTCCAACCCCCCAGGAACACAACTCGACATAATAGATGTCCAGAAGATTTCCTGATACTAAATCCTAAAGAAATGTATTATAAGGGAATTCTTTAATATAAATGCAATTTCTCTATTTATTAAAGATGCAAACACATTTGCATAGTAGTGAATGTTTTTGTTTATTTTTATATAAAAAATTAAAACCTGATGAATATTGATGTTGTAAGATATAGAACTTTTTAAACATTTTTCAGTGAATATGTGAGCATATTTCACATAAATATGTTGCACAAAAATGACAGAAATATGTTTGAACCCATTACAGATCTCACTGATAATTTTGTTCTAATCCAAAACAGAAAATCATCAGACAGGGCTGAGTTTGGTGGTACAAACCGTTAATCCTAGCATTTGTGAGGCAGAGAAGGGTAGATACCTATGAGTTTGAGGCCAAACTGATGAATTCCAAGTCAGCTGGAGCTACCTAGTAAGGCCCTGTCTCTAGAAAAATATTATTGATTTTACGTATAGTTATTATTGTTAATTATTAATGCATGTGCATCCAAGCACATGTATGCCTCAGCACACTCATGGAGTGCACAGGAGAGTTGTCAGGCGTTGGTGCTCTCCTCCCACTCTGGGATCGTCAGGCTTACGTGCAAAGTAATTTAATTGACTGTCAGAAAGTAGCTAATAATTTTAAAGAACTTTTATGTGTATGCATGTTTTGCCTTTATGTATGTATGTACGTATTATGTAGGTATGTATCCCATGTGCATCCCTGGTGCCTGAGGAGACCAGATTTCAGATTCCCTAGAACTGGAGTTGTAGATACTTGTTGACCAAAATGGGGACACTGGGTCCTGAACCCAAGGTCCTCTGAGAACACAACATATGTTCTTATCCACTGAGCCCTGGACAAGATTTTCTTTAAAAAAAAAAAAAAACAAAACAACAAACGTTCTTCAATGCCATCCAGTGATAGAATAATTTGATACTCAACATGCTGAGAAGTGATAAGAAAATCTTTAACATCGTTTTAAAAACTGAGCTGTTATATTTCAGTAAGAGTGGGCAACTTTGCACAACGAAGAGACTGTAATCCATAACATACGATAGTCATGAATATTGTTAGTCAGGGTGTTTCACATAATGTTCTGATTCTGAATCACCAGGTGTGATGTCAAAGTCACAGTATGTATGCTGTGGTCAGAACCAAGGCTGCAACAGAAGCAAGCATGTTGCAGCATGAGAGAGTTTCTACCACGAGCTCCTTCGAGTCACGGCTTATTTAACTTTGAGGTTTTTTTTTCTTTTCTTTTGTGATTGTTCATTTACAAACCTTTAAGAGTTACCAAAGTTTTTGTGACCACTCCACAGTTATATGGTCCTATATGTATAAGAATTTGGGCTCTCTATGGTCACCATTACTTATGATCAATGGCCATAATGGCACAGGTTTGCTAGGAAGCAGCCAATGTACACATTTTGCATTGTCATTGGAAATGCCAGAGATGAGGGAGCATGCGGGAGTGAGCCCAGTATGAAAACATGCATACTTTCCCCTGCTGTCAGAAATGAAGTTCATGCTGAGGATTAAGTACACGATGTGGGTTCTTAGGGAGGTAGCTTTGCCACTGTGGTGAACAATCACAGACATCAATACACCCGCAGAAGCTAATCCTGACCTCTGCTTTCCCACTTCTGATGCTCTAAGCGTTTATCCCGGATCTCAAATATTGCCTCCTCTTTCTTCTCCTTTTAAAGTCAATAAAACCTTCAAAGATCTTTAAGAGCTATAGATTTAGGCTGCAAATCCCATTCATTCCAGCTTCTATGTTTTGAAAGTTTGAAAGACAACCACAGTATCACAGCCACGATATATTCATGCTTTCCAATTAACACGGTCCCAATACATTCAGGGTTCCATACTATTAGAATTTCTAATGTAATTTTTAATTTTTTGAGAATTTCCTAAATGAGTATTGCATTTACATCATTTCTATCTCCCTTTCATTTTCCCAATTCCTCCCATCCTTCTCCCTCTCAAATTCATGATACTTCTTTAGTATTTTTTACATATGTATACACATACATGTATGAATATACAGCCTGTTGAGTCCATTTTAGTGCTATGCATATGTACACGGGTTTAGAACTGAGCATTTGGGGTTGAGGGGTCAATTACAAGGCTCTTCCCTGGAGTGAACTATATTCCCTTTCTTAGCACCTACTGATTGCCTGTAGCTCTTCATCTAAAAATGGGAAGTTGTGACATTTCCCTGTTTACATTAGATGCTAATTGGTATCATTCTGCAGGCCTTGATTTGGCAACCACATTGTTGAGATTGGTGGCCTGGAAGATATTTTCTCCCAGTAGGCATCCTGGTCATCTGACTCTTACAATATTTCCACCCTTCTTCCACAATGTTCCGCAAGCCTCAGGTGTTGAGGTTGGGTTACTGATGTATTGACTGAAGCTGGGCACCGCAAGGTCACTTCTTCAGGTGTTTTCAACTGACACTCCTAAGTTCTTTCTTGAAATGAAATGGATAATTATAATGTCAACAAAAAGTGCTTTGCCTCAGAGGACCAACTAGGCAAGCATTCGGGTTTATTCTGAGGTTTGAAAAGCATCATTGATATCACAATGACCCCTTTTAGTTTGCAGTTCCGAGACTTAAGCATCATGCTTAAGGGCACAAAGATTCAAAGCTACTTAGTTGTCAGCTCAGGATTCAAGAATGCCATTGGTCCATTAACTAAGGAAAAACCTGTACGATTTCTCCCTATGTTTTAAAAACATATCTCTTAGAGTAAAGGAAGGCCTTTGTCAGCTTTGCATTGCCTTTCTCAACGGTTTGGGGACATTTTTCTTTTTGGAGTGTAGAAAGAGGTAAAGCATCAATGTCACTGTTGTGAGAATGCAAATATAGCTGTCAGAAATCTTAGAGTCTTCATCCTCACTCTATAAAGCCAATTAGCTTACATGGAGGGTCATGACAACTGTGGAGTCAAGTCAGGAGGAACCACTAATGCAGGGCCTATCACGCTGTCAGCATTTGCTTGAGAAGTTGCTATTGTTTATTTTAGAAACATATAACAGGTTGTCTGTACCAGCTATATTAAGTGGGTGTGATTTCTATCTGTCTTAGCAGTTCCTTAGCGGACTGAGATATAAAGCACAGTCTAGTTTGTTTCTTTTGAATGTGGAAATTTCTTAGAAGAGGACTGTGGAGATTAGTCTTTCAATTTCATCCTTCTAGCAGATGGGAAAACAAGTGAATATATAATACAACAATAGGAGGGTTTCATTCTCCCAACATGGTCATGCATAAACACACACACACACACACACACACACTTATACATACAGCATATGCACCATTAATTAGATTTAAAAATTGACAGTCTCAAACAATAAACTGATATGAGCGATCTCCATTTGTTGATTCAAATTTAAAGGCCAAGTCAAAGTAAAGAATAGATACAAAGGTAGGTGCTGTGTGTACCAGAGGAACAGAATGATTCTTACTCATGAAACTGCCATTGAGAAATAGTCTTTTCTTGGCTTTGGGTTTTAACATGTGTAGGTGGTAATGAGAATATGAAGTAAGCTCAAGGGTAAAATCAAGCCCTGATTTTATAAACTGTCCCAGGGGAACAGGTGAGGAGAAGGTAGGTGACCGATTCTAGAGGAAGTGGCATTGTTCTTGTCAAAGTCACCATTGATTTTCTCTCAAGTTTCTGCAAGGACTCACAGGATAAATTTCTATCAGCTATGAAATGGGGGAGGGGTAGTGGTGTTCTCGGGTGGACTTCTGTGTTCTAGAAACACACTTTTGTTAGGGGAACAAAGTCTTATAACTAGTTTGTTTCAAATAATTCTCAGAGTTTCTTAAGACAAGAATGGTTTAGAAAATAGGATGAAATCAAATCCAAAATTGTTTTCAGATGTCTGAGAAGAAGAAAGTTTTATGATAGCAAATGAATTCAGAAAGGATATCACCTTGCTGGTTGCATACATGATGGTGTTACCATGTAGTTTTCTCTGTACTTGCATGTATTTAATTGTTGATAGAAAGCTTGTGAAATTTCCTGAACTAAATAAACTATTTATTGTTTGAGATGTGGGACATGAATTAGTTGACAATAATTTTATTTATGGAATCAAAATTGTGTCTAGGGGGATTCTCATCAAGGCTATGTGACTCTTATCTCAAACATTTTAAAGCTATAATTCAAGATAATCTTAAACACCATGTGTGTTCATGTAGAGAAATCACAGAGGAAGGTAGTGTTGAGTAAGGTACCCATGACATTTCCCAGCTGAACAGAGTTACTCCTGCCTATTGTCACAACAGAATGAGCACCCCCATCAACTTTAGGTCAAAGATGCATTTTTAAAAAGAGCCAAAGTCTCAATTGCAAGACATAATGGAAAGTAACAGCTGGGAAGATATTGTTAATGTCTACTGGGTAATCAAAATGAAGTTTCAAGATAAGCACACAAAATGAAATACATATTTATTTGAGAGCTCACAATGCTCCAAAGAGCTCTGCGGGGCTGTCAGGTAAGGAGAAGCTTGAGCGCAATGAGGATATGGAACTATCTGTGACAGACACGGGAAACTTTGGTGTCTTTCTCTGGGCTGATCTCCTTGCGCTCTCATGTGAGTTACACTCTGCTTCCTCTGCCTGTGCGCTCGAGTTCTATCTTTTCCACATCGTTGTTACTGGGGAGATCAAGTGCTTTATGCATGTTAAACCTTAATCGATTGTGATCCAGCAGGGAAGAAGGGCGATCTGGGAGATCGAGTGCTTTATGCATGTTAAGCCTTAATCGATTGTGATCCAGCAGGGAAGAAGGGAGATCTCCTTGGTGAATATGGGCTGCCAACTTCATAAGCAGGAATGGGAAGACAATGAAGCCCCAAAGAAAATTTCAGAAAGAACCAATTTATCATTACTTAGGTTTTCTTTCTTTCTTTCTTTCTTTCTTTCTTTCTTTCTTTCTTTCTTTCTTTCTTTCTTTCTTTCTTCTTTCCTTCCTTCCTTCCTTTTTCTTTCATTCTTTCTCTATCCCCTTTTTCTCTTCCTTCCTTTATTTCTTTCTGCGATAAACTTTTAAGTATTTATGCAAATAAGGGATCACCTGGTTGACTCATCATACCAAATATGGTCTTTAACAGATTAGCCCGGGAGCACCATGGTGACACCGGTGACATCCAGACATGCACAGCTCCAGCTAATTGGAGAGTTGAAGCAGGAGATTTACTTGAGCCATCCTGGACAATACAGGCACTAAAACGTGACTGTAGGATCACATAGTTAAATCTCTGCAAGTGTCTGAAAGGACATTGTGTAGGATTTAAGACAGATAAATCTTGAAGGAGAGACAAAGACCAGGTAAAGAAGGATCATGCCTTCTGGGATTTATGTCCTTTCAGGCAAAGGAAACAAAATATCCAAATGCAAAGATGAGCAGGTAAGAGACATTTGTACCTTATAAACAGGTAAATATCAAAAGTCCTGAAGAAAATGGTGACCCTTAGATGACAGAAAGAGATGCACTAGAGAGAAATTAAATAGTAATTATTTTGAGGGAAGATGAAAAGGAAATAAATGGTGACTCTCAAGGCATTCTGAGAGTGAATATGATGTGGATTCCCCTCTGTGTGCCATGAATATCACTGGTTAAGAAAGAACCTGCTTTGGACCTATAGCAGGGCAGAACTTAGGCAGGGAAAAATAATCTGAATTCTGGGAAAAAGAAGGGCAGAGTCAGAGGGAGATGCCATGTAACCCCACCAGAGAGGACGGAACTTTAGCCAGTAAGCCACAGCCACGTGGTAATACACAGACCGATAGAAATCGGTTAAATTAATATGTAAGAGTTAGCCAATAAGAAGCTAGAGCTAATGGGCCAAGCAGTGATTTAGTTAATAGAGATTATTTTGGGGCTGAGCATCCGGGAACAAACAAGCAGCTTCCCTCCAACATGAATATACAGGAAGGACTGGGCTGCAGGACTCAGCTGTGTGAGGAGATACTGGGATGAGATTTTTTTATTACCTTTGATATATTTGAGTAACCTAAGGATACACAGACATAAATGTCTGGTAGAGAGGGAAATATTTGGGCTAAGGGCACAGATGGGAAATCTGACCTGTGGCATACTAGGGGAGATAAGGATCCTGGGAATTCTGTCTCAGGTACTCAATGTTCAGAGGAGGATCTGAGAGAGAAGAGGAGACAGACTTAGCATCTGTAGGGAAGGAGTGCAAAGTGGCAGAAACAGGAGCTCTGTAAAGGAGGAACCCAGGCAATGGAGGCAGTCAGATGAAGTGGATCAAAACAAGATACAGAAAGCTGTAGTAGATTTGTCAGAGTACAGCAATGGTAAGGAGCTGATGGGAGGAAGTGAGTGGGAAGGGTAAGGTTATGGAGATGGGGTTGATCAAAGGGAAATGACAATGTAGCATATAGAACAGTAGATGACATAAACCAGATTGGGTTTCCTTGTAGAAGAGCAGCGTTACTTATGCAGAAGAGGGACTTAGGAGAGACTCCAACCCCCAAAGTTAGAGACTGGTGGAATTGGCAGCTGGGCTGGTTCATGGGCTGTGAGTAGGTGCCTCAGGCTTCGTTAGGCCCTGGAATTGCTTCCACCCTATATGAATTAGAGCTGTGAAGTGGCTAAACATACCACCTAGGAGAGCCTTAACTCAATGAGTGCATCTCTCCCAGTGCAGGTATACTTAATGTATTAGGGTACTGTTTTCCCACACAGAAATCACTGCAGTTTTCTTGTAACTGTCCATGATAGTGTGCCCGAGAAGCAAGGGGATGACTAAAGGAAGGGAGTGGTTTAAAACTACTATTTTTATGACAAATGCCACAAATCTGCTTAGTTTTACCCAAACTTCTAACTCCTGTGTCTGACTAAGCATGAACGTTGATTTAGAGCAACTGAGCAGGTGGCAGGCTGGGGATCTACAAATGCCTAAAGTTAGTTTTTTAGAAAGTGGAAAATGAACCATCAAGGAAGAACAAGTGATGGAGAATGTATGTGGACATGAATGTTTAAGGTCTTTCTTTTTTACTCCTTCCTTCTTTTTTGGTTGCTTCCTCTGTCACCTTCATGCTTTATTTCTTTCCTAGATGTGTTAGAAAGATCTGAGTCATTCGGGATTAAGATGTGATGAATCAGGTTTGATCAACAATGGGAAGCAAGTGAGGACACCAAGGGTTTGTTGACAAGAAGAGAAAAAACAGTTTTAAGCATTCTTGATCAATAAGACAGCGAGGGAGGGAAATTAAAGACTGGGATAGTCAGTATATCCTTAAAGTATATCCTGTTACAGAATAAGGCAATAGAAGTGGTGATTCCTTCCCAAGGTTGTGGGGAAACTATAAGTATGAAGGAGGAGAAAGGCTGTGAATGGCACACTAAAAGGGTTCGTGAATAGTGAGAAATGAGTGGCATATGTCATTTGCATGGGCACATGAACCATGCTCTAACATTCTAAATGGATGCTGGAAGGCAATGACTCCAAGAGACAATGAATGGTAGGGAGTTAGAAGTATTTTTAATGAAAGGGTTTGGTGGCATCAGTGTAAACAAACTGAAGACCATGGCAACCAAGGCATCTTCTTACTGAAAGGGCTTTGCGTCTTTCCACTACAGCAAGGGGGCTTTGAGGAAGAGGTCTGAGGTTGGAGGGCATAACAGAAGGGAGGAGTGTGTAATGCAGAAGAGCAAATAAGAGAAGAACAGTTTACCTTAATGAAATCATTCCTACTTGGCATCACCAGTGCTAATTTAACTGTGTATCGACACCAGTCTTGTGTTGGACTGGGTCACTGGGTGTGGCTGCAGCTGTAGCTTCGTACATGCTCGGCCCTTTCCGTTGTAGGAGAGATAGTCAAAACTCCAAGCGACAATACGTTTATCCTTTCTGGCATTTTGGGGGGGGTTAAATTAAAATCTGTTCTGCTACATGTGGCACCTGGTGACAAAAAGCTGCTGAATGGACGGACCCTCTTCGCTGGCACAAGATTTCCATCAGGTGACTTTGCTGTAGAACAACTACCTGACATTCTCAGTTGCGGGTTAGGATGACTGGAAGTCCGCTTCTACACTGAGACAGAGCTTCCCTGTGAAACTAGATTCAATGTGCTCACAGCACAAGTTTGCCTTCTCATAAAATGGAGCAGGTCCTCACTGGGAAATTTTCAAAAGTCTGGTATCAGGATACTAAACTGCTTTTATTGAAGTGCTGTAATGAACGCTCCAGGCTTGCAGCCCAGCACCGGGAAGCACAGGGCTTCCACCAGGACTGAGCTTTGATCAGCTCTAACTGCCCTTTTTGATTGCCCCCTATTTGCATGGCAGTAATAACATAACTGGGAATTAGACACACAGTAGCTCTGGCTGACCTCTAAGATCTGTAGACCAGATAATTTGAGCTGTCCTCTGCATCATTCAAATTACATGCTAGGAAACTGCACACAAAGATACTCTCCCTAACTAAGCAAACATTCGTCCCAAATGGAGCCCCTCCCCACCCATTCCCCATGCTGAAATTGGTACTCTAGTTAATGCCCAGCCTCCATCACTCTGGCTCCTTACTACATAAGACTATTCTTACCTTTCAGCGTCCCCCTCTATTACAGAGGCTGGACCTCCCCCCCGTCCACTACAATATTCTCTTGTTTCTCTTCCTCTTCTCTTTCAGAGTCTCACCTCTTCAGATTTCCCATGGGAATTTCTAGCATCATCTCACAAACAGAACATGCCCTTTGTGCTCCTAGACCCTTGTTGCTGGGAAAATTAATCCAAGAGGGGACCCATGGTCCAATTACTGGCCTTCGACTCATTTTAGCAGAAAAAGGTGGCTCACTTAGAAGGAACTCAAAATGGAGACAATCAAGATGAATTTTCATTCTTATCTATCAGACTATACAAAGGACCTAGAGGGACAAGAGTGGATCAGTAAATGAAGTTCAATTTCCTTTAGAGATAGGTGAGGGTGTTCTAATCTCACCCCAGCCTGAAAGAAGGGTGAGGTGAGTTTCTCCATGACTCTAATCCAAGTGGTTAGATTCCCAGAGAGGCATTTAGGGACCGTTGGTCATTTTCTGTGCAGTATGCAAGGCTGTGGTGCTAGACAGTGCCTCCTTTGCTTTGCTAATGGGTTTAGAGGGAACATGGTAGTGAGAATGGCCTGTGATGTGGGATTCCTCTCTGTATGCTACGAATATGTTTTATTACCATTGGTTAATAAAGAAGCTACTTTGGTTTATAGCAGAATATAAGCTAGGCTGGGACAACAAAGTTTTATGAGGAGGATACAGCAATGCCACTGGGGGCAGTGGAAGGGTGGGCATGCTTTCTCAGACTTCGTTTCCTCTTCATGCTCCACTTGTACACTTGGAGAGGTCCCAGCCAGCCAATCAGACACTTCCCTTCCAACCACCTGCTCCTCTCCCTAATGATTTCTTGAAGCTGAGGAGAAGGAAACGTTGCAGTCATTACTATTGACAGATGTTGGGCACTTCAACTGGAAGTCTGTGATTCTTCCTCTCACCAACTGAAGGGAATTGGAGGATTTTCCATTGTGCTGGACAGACTAGGAACCAGGAATTGAGAATTAGTTTCACCTGCAGCAGAATTACCCACAGGCCTTGCCTAGAAAAGCAATCTATTTCTTTTCTGCCTCTGACCTTTGTAATTCCCCGTTTCAGTATAATTAGTACAGCCTTTTTTGACATTCATTAATTCATTCCTTGGTAATAAGAGATTAAAGGTCTCCAACCACAGTTAATTAAGAGTCATATAAATATCCAGGTAAGATGCATGTAGTCAAAATTAATGCTGTTTAGCACTAGTGAGAAGAACTGCTTTCTAGTTTTGAATTCTAAATATATGCACCTAAGAATACTCCTTGCTGTCATCATTAACTGTGGGCTTAATTCCGGAAATGATTCTGATACTTGATGTGGGAAGCTCCAGACTCTTTACGTTGATATTCGGTGGCTGAGCACAAACTGGAAACATGCATTCCCATCCCTCCACTCTGACCGCCCCTTCAGCCTCGTTCATGTGCTTCACCTCAACTATAGGTGCATTTCCTGCAGCCCCTTTGTCTCACTCCATGCGAGCCTTCCCAACAGCTGTTCCTTGTACTTCTTGTTGTCATCTATTCTCTAAACGTGTCTAGCTCAGGAGGATTGAACTGCAGCGAGCTCCTGTCAGTGCTGAAGGACTGGCTGACTTCCAGGATGGTCTCGTTGGTAAACTTGTCGGACCACTACATGCTGATTATGGGTTATTGATGATGCCTGTGAAACTGCTTAGGAGGCCAGCTGGAGCATCTCGGAACTGCCAAAGCCCAGCAGCTGCTTAGCATCCTGCGCACCCCCTGAGCTTTCTTGCACCATGTGATCGTGTAAGTGATGCCTGCTTGATCTCCTGCAGGAGGAGATGTGGTCCTTGGCTGAGTTTCCTTTAGTTCTCCAGGTGCTGCATTGTGCCTATGCAGAAAATAGCAACACCTTTGCGTATTTCTTGGCGGTTTTATATTACTGTAATTTAAAGAGGCCATTTAAAATTTTATTTTTGCGTGTATGCACCTATCACATTCAGGTGTGTGTGGTCATTCAGATGGTGGTCAGAGGTCAATGGGTATCCACCTTAATTTTTGAGACAGGGTATCTGACTGGACCGGGGATTTATGGATTTTACTAGACTGACTGGCTAGTGAGCTCTTGGGATCTTTTTGCTTCCACCTCCCAGACCTGGATTTTAGGTTCACACC
Source organism: Ondatra zibethicus (assembly GCA_004026605.1). NCBI lineage: Eukaryota > Metazoa > Chordata > Mammalia > Rodentia > Cricetidae > Ondatra > Ondatra zibethicus. The sequence goes on from PVIU01000694.1 coordinate 140,987, forward strand.
AATATGTCCACTGTTTTATGAAGTTGCTGGGGAAATGAATCCAGGTCCTCTGTGTGTACAACAAGCACCTTCCCAACTGAGCCATCTCCATCCTTTAGAGGTATTTCATAACTAAATTATTTGAGTTTAATACTGTCCTGTTAGTAGGTTAAACATTTAAATCCTTGAGTGTTTGAGATGTGGTGAAGGTGAGGGTTAGAATTTAACCTGGCGTTATATTCAGTAGATTTTATTTATTCTCAAAATTCTACAAGAATTACAATCACAAGTTTTCCAAATAGAGCAAGAAATCTTTGAATTTCAACTATTTTAATTTTTTAAGTTGACTTTTGTCTATTTTCATTTTTTGAGGCAGGACTTTTTTGTTTTTGTTTTTGTTTTTTGAGACAGTGTTTCTCTGTGTATCTCTGACTGTTCTGGAACTCACTCTGTAGATCAGACTGACCTCAAACTCACAGAGATCCTCCTGACTCTGCCTCCATGAGGGCTGGGATTAAAGCCGTGCACCACCACTGCTCAGCTGAGGCTGGTCTTTCTTTGTAGCTCAGGCTAGGCCAGAAGGCACAATCTTTCCTTAGCCACCCCAGGAGAGGGATAATAGCTATGAGCTCTCACACCCAGACTTACTTCACTCTGAGACTGTGGTAATGATAAAGTCCTCTGATATGTCAAAAATGTATACATTATTCTATAATCAAAATGCTTATCATTATAGATAACTCTAAGGGGAATTTATTTGTTTGTTTTTCTTCTTCTTCTTCTTCTTCTTCTTCTTCTTCTTCTTCTTCTTCTTCTTCTTCTTCTTCTTCTTCTTCTTCTTCTTATCTTCTTCTTTTTCTCCTTTTTTGCAGGGAAGAGGTCATAAGGGTATAGGACATCAAAGAACTGGGAAGGGATTGTGATTGGGTTGTATGATATAAAATTCCCAGAAAAATCAATAAAAATGGCACGTGGAAAAAGTACTTAGCATGAGTCATTTGAGGTGTCTAATACTTTACCAGAAGTGTTCAGGTCTAAGTTTACATCTGGGGTTGAATGCTCCTACTATTTAAGGATTAACACATGGACAGGGAATTTCTCTCTGTCTAACAGTTACTTAGAATACTATGTTTATTCTGTATTGTGTCAGTTAGGAAACGAGCAAGACTCCAAACCTGCAGTAATCCAGTGCTTCTGAACTGCAAGTCTCGGCTGTGCTGGCAGTAAATCATCTCCTGACCACTAGATGGGGCTGTGAACCCTTTCGCATCTTTAACAGGTTTTGTAAACATTTACTTTTTGAAGTGGGAAAAATCATACAAATTTCTAAGGAGACTATTTCCCCTCTTATTTTAACCTCATCTTTTATTGCTGGATGAAAAATGCTCCATATTCTTTGTATAATGACAAAACAGCCTTGCAGTAATGTTGTGGAAATGTGATCGTTATATTGTGTCCTGGGAAGGAAATAGATATGTTGCCAAGGTCACCTTACACTTAATTCAGACTCACCACTAATAGCAATTGTCCATTCAGGGCGACATGCTCACGCGTCTTCTTGGCTTTCCTCTTCTATTCATTGGTCCAAGACTCACTTATTAACTTCATCTATTTGGACTGTAGACGACAGCTTATGTCTAGGACTCAGGAGGCTATGGCAATGTCATTATATTTGGAGTGAGTCTATAAACGACTACCAGCATGGCAAGTACAAATAGCAATTTTTCTCCTCATTTTCTCAGTTCCCATAAAGAGTCGGATCGGCTGCAGGTCCCTGGGACTCTGGAGGAATCCCTTCTGAACTGTGATTGCATATGAAGAGCTGAGCTTGATTGCACTATTATGGTATTTAATGCTCACCTTTCCTTTCGAGGAGAAGTTATTTCAGTCTGATTTAGGAGCAGCTATTTTTGCTTTTGCCCTAAATTTAATAATCAAAATAAAATCAATTTTCCCAAATATTTCACTCTACTCACCAGCAGAGAGCTATTTCTACTATCTACTATATAGCCATTCAATAAGTAATTATTAGATGTATTAAAGATTCATGAATCGTTATGGCTACAATATAATCTCATTTGTCTCTTATGATTGCCCAGTACCTACTATACTAAACTATCAAAGAGCCTCAAAACAATTGTATTTTCAGTAGTCACATGTGCTATTCCATTGAGACAGATCTTCAGATGCTGTTATTACAATTTAAACTTTTAGAATGTAGGGTGCTCAACTCACAATGTATAATTGAATAAAAATGCTCTTATGTAAAAATAATAAATAAATCTTAAAGACTATATTCTTCTCATTGATACAGATTATTAAATAAGACAGTCATTATGGATTAAAGTCATTTTAAATAATCAAAATAATTTCAAATATAAATTGCTAAGTAAACAGAAGTCATATTTTAGCTATATATTTTGATGGAAAATATTGGTGAATAAAACACAATCAGAAGGATTTATTTTTAAACTAAATATTTTGTTAAAGCAAGGCTCCTCATTTCTAAAATAAGACAGTCCTGGGAAAGCAGAGATAACGAATCACCCATTAATCTCTGTTGGCATTCAAGCCAACAATACAAATACAGTAGCTAGAAGGAGTCAAGTTGACATACGAGAGTAAACATCACCTCAATTTCCCTCCAGTCTGTAAAAACCTTCCAAGAAACATGACGGTACCTAGGCTAGCAGAAAGAAAGCACATTCAATACATCTGTTTCATTTGTAAGTTTGCAAATGAAATTAGCATGCTCCCATGATTTTCAGTAACAAGAAAAATTCACAACAGAAAATTAAATTCAGAAAATTCAAAAATTGTACATGACTAAGTAAAAATTATTCAAAGTCTCATCACTCAGTAAAATGTTTGAGAGTTGAATACTGACTCAGCCTAACTGGATTTTGCCCTTTCTCCCTATGACATATTGTTCTGCATGGAGCAAAGATGAACTACAATAGGCATACTTTCCAGTTTTGAATAAATGAGTTTATTAACTATATAAGAATCCACAGTAAAAGAATAAATATCAGTAACTAGATAGATGACAGAAAAAAATGTAAGTAAATTAGGAGCTTAAAGCATTCTCGAAATTGACTTGGGAAGTCCAATTAAGGATGTCAGCTGGAGAAACCTGTGTTCCCTTGGATGAAGCTTCCAAGTCAGAAGACAAATAACAATAGGAAGGGAACACAACCAAATCAGGGTCCCAACACCCAACAGACACCAAATAGGAAACCTGAGGCCATCAGGTGGAACTCCTGATTGGGCTCCCTCTCCATTGAAGAGCTTCTTTCCCACGGCTGGACTTTGGATTTGCTTTCCTGCTACTGGTGTTTTATATCATGGGGCATAAGCAAAACTTCTGCTGGAAATGGCTTACAGCTCTTTTCAGGGACACTGTGATTATTTCAATATGATTATCTTCTTGCTGCTTTTTACTCTACAGAACCAGAGGAAAAAGCCTGGCAGAACAAGGGATCTCAGGGAGACTCTTGGCATAAACTTGGCAATACAACATAGACTACATGGGCACGCACAGAAACGTCTTTAAGATATAACTAACCTCCTAAAGTGCAGTTTTAATAATTTAGCAGAATTCTAGTGGACATGGGTACAGGGATGTGTATATATTTATCTCTTTTGGGTGATTTCTTCTTCTTGACCCACTGTAATCAATGCTGCAGTTCCCCCTAGGAACATAACACAAATGGGACCCAAAGTTGGGTTGTGCTCACCAACATGGTATTGCTGACTAATTATCCTTAGTTGCTTTGTTCTGATGCTAAGCTATGTCTTCAAATTCTGAAGTGTTGTAGGAGACTGCTTGTTTGTTCCTGGCTGCTCAGCCCTGAAATAACTACACAAAAACTGTATTAATTAACTCACTGCTTGACCTTTTAGGTCTAGCTTCTTATTGGCTAGCTCTTATATCTTAATTTAACCCATATTTTTTAAATAATCTGTATATCGCCACGTGGCTGTGGCTTACTGGCTTGCCTTGGTTCTGGTTTGTCTGGTCCTGGTGGTGGCTACATGGCATCTCTCTCCTCTGGTAGCTCCATGGCATCTCTTGACTCTGCCTTCTTTCTCCCAGCGTTCAGTTTAGTTTTCCCTGCCTAGCTCTATTCTGTCCTATCACTGGCCAATACAGATTCTTTATTCATTAACCGATAAAAGCAACACATATACAGAAAGACTTCCCATACCACTGAAGTGTTTTTCTGTTTCTAATTCTGAGCTTAATATATATCTTCCTTTAGTGGTAAATACATGTTTTTCTCACATAATATATCCTCATAGCAGTGTACCCTTCCTTTGTGCTACCCAGTTCTTCCCCACCTTTGCTCTTGTTCAAATCAATTTTCTTTTTGTTTCTCATTGGAAAAAAGATATCTAAGGGATAATAATAAAATACAACAAAATAAAATCTATAACGCAATTGTCAGCAGAGAGCCTTCATCCGGTAACTAATGGAAGCTGATGCAGAGATCCATAGTCAACCATTGAGCTGAGCTTGTGGAATCCTGCTGAAGAGAGGGAGGAAGGATTGTAGGAATCAGAGGGTTCAAGGACGTTACAAAAATACATGCAGAAACAACTAACCTGGGCTCATAGGAACCCACAGTCTTAACCAAAAAGCAGAGAGTCCTCCTGGCACTGATCTAGGCCCTTTACATATATGTGACAGTTGTGTATCTTGGTCTACTTGTGGGACTCCTAACCATGGGAGCAGGGGCTTTCCCTAATGCTTTGGCTGGTTCTTAGGAATCTATTCCTATACTGGGTCACCTTGCCCAGCCTTAGTACAAGTAGAGGTGCTTAGTCTTACTGCAACATGATATGCCATGCTTTGTTGACACCCATGGGAGGCCTGCCCCTTCCTGAACCGAAACAGAAGAGGAGTGGATGGGGGATAAGGAAGGGGGGTGGGGGAGGGGAGGGGAGAAGAAGAGGGAGGGGAAACTGCAGTTGTGATGTAAACTGTGAAAGTAAATAAATAAAATAGAATAAAAACAAAAATTATTACATTCGACTTGGACAAGTGAGACTAGAGAAAAGAGACCAAGAGAAGTCACAATAGACACACTCTTTCACATACTCTGGAATCCCATAAAAATACTTAACTGGACCTGTAATGTTTTTGTAGAGGACATGGTACAGACCTGCACAGGACCTGTGCTTGCTGCTTCCCTCTATATGAGTTCATATGAGCTTTGCTCGTGTTGCTTTAGAGGGCCCTATTGTCCTGATGTCCTCCATTTTCTATGACTCTCTGTTAGTATGTGTCCTTCTACTGGGAAACTGTGACATTGATGTTGAGAGATATCAGTGGCCAATGTTTGTTCTCTACTGCTATTTATTTATTTATTGGTGTTCATTGTGGTGGTGATGGTGATGTCAGTGGTGGTGGTGGTGTGTGTGTGTATGTGTGTGTGCATACGTGTGTGTGTATGTATGCATGTGTGTGTGTGTGTGTGTGCTTCCCTTCTTTTTGTTCGCTGGTGTATGATTATATATTCCTTGTGTTTTTCTTAACACAACCCTTTAGGTTGGTGTTTTCTTTCTCGCACCTTCATGGGGCTGAATTTGCAGACAGACATTGCAGGTTTTCCTTAGTTTGACTTTCATTATTGGTTCAGTTTTCACTCTCAGGTCTTGAACTGTCCTATTCATTTTCTTCCATTCTTTCTTTGGATTTTCAACAATTTATTCATGGGATTTATTTGTTTTCTCCTTAAGGACTTCTATTATCTTCATCTAGCTGGTTTTAAAGACTTTTTCTTGTGCTTCAGCTTCGTTCGAATACTCAGAAACTGCTGTGATGGGTTTACTGGGCTGTTGTGGAGACACATTGTCCTAGATGTTATTGATTGTGTTTGTATCCTGAAATCTCTTTGTCTGGGATTTGGAAAATTTTAATGTAGGTACTGATTTCTACTCTTGTACATTCAGCTTTCTTGCCAGACTATCTTTGGATCACCATTCCTCAAGTAACAACATGGAGACCTATTATTAATTATGAAAGTTTCTTCTTAGCTTAGGCTTGTCCCAGCTAGCTCTTCTAACTCAAAATGACCTGCTTCTATTAATCTGTGTTCTGCCACGTGGCTTTTTACTTTTCTTCAGTATGATATGTCAGATTTGGCAAAATCCCCAACTCTCTTCTTCCCACAGTTCTCTCCCTCCCTGGAAATCCACTCAGCTTGTAATAATTACCAGTCACAATGACACATTTTCACACAGTGTAAACAAATCTTCTGAGACACTCTTGTCTTTGTTGGGTTGTCATTTTTTTCTCTGCATTTCTGTTTTCTCTCTGGTACTTAGGAGAGTGTGGTGGCTATGTGTTTCTTAGTAGACAGTTCTTTTGGGGTCCTGATAGTTGTGGCCCCTGGGGACTTCAGGTAAAATATGTTCCTAAGTATTTGGAGCTTAGGAACAGGTATGAGTTCAGTTGGGAGCTGAATGAGTCCCCAGGAGGGAGGAAAGCAGGATTTTCTACCAGGATCTGCTTAGTCCTCTGGGAATAGGGGCAGAGAACGAGGGGAGGTCACAACAGAAGGTCTGCTACACATCTGGACATGGGGCTGGGGAACTGGACTTTGAGTGATGGGAGGAGGAGTGAAGAGCTGCAGTTATCCTACTTGTTTCCCTGGTCAGAGTCACCTGGACATCCCCAGGGAGCACCTGTTGGAGGAAGGGGCAGGAATAAAGCATTGAGTAGGGCGAGGGAGGATTGAGTAGAAGACCTTTGTGATTGGTTGACTACCCTGGAAGAAGGGGAAGGCAGATTGTTGCAGGTGTTATGCTGCAGAGCTGGGGATGAAACTGGGGGACTGGATTTGGAGGAGCAAAATATTGCAAGGATGGCATGCAAGTTGAATACTTGCAGCCAAGGTTCTGTAGTTGATAACACTCTGTGACACCTGATTTTCTGCATTCTCTACTTGTGTGCCTGTCTGTCTTCTACCCTATCTGCGCCTGTCTAGAGTTTTCAGGATTACAACTAACTGATGTAACATGTTTATTTTACTTCTGTTGTGTGTTGCTTTAATAAGACTCCCTCTTTCTCACTACCAGTGGGCTTTCTTTGTTTGTTTGTTTGTTTTTGTTTTACTTGGACAAATGGTTAAATCAGACTCTTCCAGTAAGGTGTTGCTTTTCTTTTTTGAAGAATACCTTGGATTTTACCAGAGGACACTTTAAAAGTAGATGTTGCTTTTTTTCAAAAAACTTTTGCATAGTGGTCTTAAACTGTCCATGGGAGATTTTTGCTTAAAATAGTCATCAGCACACGCAAACACACACCGATGCACACACACATGTATCCACCCACCCACGCACGCATGGATGCACAAACACAAGCATGCACTCCCCACATGCATACATATCCACGCACACATGCATGCACATGCACACTCATGCACACACATGCATGCACCCACACACATATGTATGCACAAACACACACACAACCACACACACCCCAAGAGCATGATGCACTAACTAATGCAAATTCACACTTAACTACAATGCTATGAACTCTATCAGTTCTCAGTTCCATACAGTACCGACTAATAATATGCTCTTTGTATATTGCTCAGTCCTTAGCAAATTTATCTAGCGAAGATATTTTAAATAGTTTCTGTGTTAATTTTTGACTTTTCTGTGTTAATTTGATGACTTTTCATCATTCTTGGGGACTCATTTTGTCTAGGCCATTAGTATGTTCTGAGCTTATTTATATTTTTTAGTCCCAGCCCCTGAATCTGCCATTTCTCTAAAAGCCCTGATTCCTGTTACTGAGAATAATATTTAGAAACAAGGGTATCCTAATCCATGTGGGCCACTGACATTTGATCTCCTGTGTTGTACTACTTACTTGGCTAACTGATTAAGCCGGAAAAAAAATATTCCTATCTCAGACTAAATTCCCACCTAAACTTTATGTTCATTCAACTTTCTCTGATTTCTGTATAAACTCAACATGTGGTCCAACATTTTTCTTTTTTTTGTAATCTCCTTTTCTGATAATAAGAAACCCAGCTTTTCATTTATTTTTTTCTCAATACCTTTGGTTAATCAGTCTCAACACACCTCAACTCTGGTTTGGATTTCTCTCCTTCTCTTTCTTCACACACACACACACACACACACACACACACACACACACACACACACACACACACCCCTATATACCTATGATTTGTTCCTACTGACTTTCGAATGTGTTTAAGAATGGTAGAACATTGAAGAGACAATTTGGTCATTGAATGTGATTAATGCCTTTTCCTGGGATTAATTTCTTGCTTGGTGGTTGTGTGTCAGTCCCTGTGGGAGTAATTATGCTTGCAAGGCACACTTTCCATTTTGTCTCTGCGCAGGGACCTGCTTGTCCTGTTTTACGCCATACATCGGGACAGCAGGACAGTCTCACAGATTTCAATGCTGGTGCCATGCTCATGAGCTCTACAACCTTCAAATTCAGGAGCTCTGTGATTTTATTCTTGCTAAATTATCAACTCACAGATATTCTGTTACAGTGATAGAAAACGGATCCTACTTGTCTGTAGTTAAACAAGGGTAACTAAATCTCCCATTAACTCCAAGAAGTGTAAAGGACAATGGGAATAAGAATGGAAGTGAAGGTGCCTGTGCTTGCTCTTCCCTTGTCACCCCAAGACAGAAGAACAGGAAAAACAGAGAATGCCTTGAGTAATTTGGTTTGATGAAAACAAACAAACAAACAAGAAAACAACAAAACCATAAAACAAACCTTACTTTCAGCTTTCTTTGAATTATTTTAACCCTATCAAAGTAGATATGTGACATTTAAAAACAAAGATCAATGTCATTTGAATTTGTATAAAAATTCACAGTTTGTCTCCAACCATGAGTTTTTCCTTTACTATTTCATCATAGCCTTGTATGAAATTCTCAGAGAATAAAATCAAAACCTAAAGCATGAAAAAAAAATCTTTAGGGAAAGATACCTAGAATATCCAGGTTCATCCTTAATTCACTTGGATGTGGTCAATTTTGCTTAAATTATATTCAAATATTAATGCTAGCTATCTGGGTTATAAACTTTTGAATTTTCTGACTCATATCCACTTAGGGATATCAACATCAAAGATGTTCATGAAACATCAAAGATATCCAAAGCATTTCATTTAATTCCCATCTGAAAGAACAGAAAATTACAGTCGCCTTCAATATGCATTAATAAATGATGACTCAGAATTAAGGGCTAATGGTTGAGCTATCCAACTTTTGACCACTTAGCATAGATATCTACCAAATTCTTCATAGGCACTGGGGACTATTGAAGTGGCATAAAATCTAAAACACAAAGATCATGGTAAAAAATCTAGTACTGATTTTTAGGGATGTTGCAAACTAGTCTGAGTTATATCAAGCAGATAAATGTGTTCTGAAAACAAATTGAGTTATTTGACATCATGTTAAAAGGCTACAATGAATAAGGTGTGGGCTTGCATGCATTATCTCTCCCTTCTGTTTAATTGCAATGCTTTATCCACAGAAGAACTTATATCTTCTTGCATTGATTAGTCACATCATAAGAAGTCACCTCTGCATTCTCTCCCTCAACCTGATCACTCATGTTCTCATCCCCACCTGCCCTCAATTCACCTACAAAATCTCTTCTATTTACCTTCTCCAGGAAGATCTGGGTGTGCTCATTACCTAGTCTCTCTGGGTCTGTGGATTGTAGCATAGTTATCCTGTATTTTACACCTTGGTATAGGAGGTCCTTCTTTCTATGTGTTGCTTTCATTGGCTGAATAAAGAAACTGCCTTGGCCTTTTGATAGGGCAGCACTTAGATAGATGGGGAGGACAGACATGGGGAAGACAGAACTGAATTCTGGGAGGAAGAAGGCAGAGACAGAGAGACACCATAAAGCTCCTGCCTGAGACTGACACTGGTTAGAATCTTTCCCATTAAGCTGCGACCTCGTGGTGTTACACAGATTGGTAGAAATGGGTTAAATCAAGATGTGAGAATTAGCCAATAATAGGCTAGAGATAATGGACCAAGCAGTAATTTAATTAATACAATTCCTGTGTGGTTATTTTGGGGGTCCTTACCTGGGTGGAGAATGAAGGGGAGGAGATGGGGACAGAAGTGGGGGGATGTGGGAAGGGCTGGGAGGGGAGGATTGGGGGAAGGCAGCAGCAGGGATGTAAAATAAATAGATGGATTATAAAAACAAAAAAGAAAAGTGGATGCTGTGCCGTGGCGGTGGTACATGAGTTTGAAATGGACAACTTTATTTATACAACGAATATTTACTGAATGCATGTTTAAGTGCTTTTGTATTTCCTGGAAGCCCGGTAATAAATAAAGTACCAATGGTGGGTAAGATAAATATGACTGATGGCTATATTTTTGCCTTCATTCATCTTACCATGGAGGAGAGGCAGACAAAGTCACCATAAGTGTATCATGTAAATGCATAAGATACTTGAAATAATAATAAATATTTTAGGGGGAATGTTGGAGAGGAAGAAGTGAGAATCCAATTGTTCTCAGTAAAGATGCACTAACTGTAGGTTCATCTAAAACTTACCATGCTAGACCTGAAAGGACTGTGAATTTGTTAAGCATAACTCTGTTCTTTTGCTCTTAATATTTTAATTTTTAAAATAGTCTACAAAATACCTGGTTTCGTTGTGGTATTTTCACACACAAGACTTTTGTTGCATCCTCTCATTTTTCTTCCTTTTTCCTTTTGTAATGTTTGGGGTCCTTATATGCATACTTCCATATTGTTCTGATATTTTTCCTGTCTCCTTCTCTTGAAGCCTCTTTTTTAATTGAGTAGTCATTTTTAATATAATATATCCTGAAAATGGTTCCCCTCCCCCAACTTCTACAAGATTCTCTTCTCTTCTTTACATATCCAAACCCAAACACACTCTCTCTCATTAGAATATGAACAGGTATATAATAATAATAACAATAATAAAATAAGATAAAACAACAAAACATAATGAGGCTTAACAAACAAACAAACATCAGAAAAAGAACTAAAGGAAAAACATGAGAAACAATATGAACATAGACACAGTGACACACACATTTGCACACACCGAAATCCCACAATATATATTCAAAGAACCAGCAAAGAAAAAGAAAAAAGGCATGACAAAGCATTATGAGAAAAAGAACCTTTAAAAATGCCATTGAGTTCATTTTGTTGGCCTTCTACTGCTGTGCATTGGGCCTTCCTGTAAGTATGCTTTGTATACCCAGGGAAACTCTATTGCAGAAAACTAATTTTTTAATTTGTGAAAACTAGTTATCAACTGCAGATAGCTGGTTTAGGGGCGGGACTTGTGTCCACTATCCCTCGCAGTTCTAGGACCCTATTATTGCAGACATTATCAACTGCAGATAGCTGGTTTAGGGGCGGGACTTGTGTCCACTATCCCTCGCAGTTCTAGGACCCTATTTAGTGCAGACATTATCAACTGCAGATAGCTGGTTTAGGGGTGGGACTTGTGTCCACTATCCCTCGCAGTTCTAGGACCCTATTATTGCAGACATTATCAACTGCAGATAGCTGGTTTAGGGGCGGGACTTGTGTCCACTATCCCTCGCAGTTCTAGGACCCTATTTAGTGCAGACAGGTACAGGCCCTGCGTATGTTGGCTCCGTCTCTAGGAGCTCATGTGGGGGTCAGGCTTGTGTTGAGAATGTCTTGTTTCCTTGGTGTCCTTCATTCACCATGGCTCTTACAATCTTCCTGCCTCCTCTCTCTCAGGATTCTGTTCGATTTCTGAGAGGAGGGATTTTATGTAGGTATTCAGTTTAGAACTGGCTCTTCTTTCTTTCTAGTTTTTTTTTTGTGTCCCTATCTAGTTTCCTAGCTTTTACCAATATTTATACTCTCTAGGATAAGCATGCCATGTAGTTAGAGCTTCTAATATAATTTTTTCCAGATACATCTATTTTTCTGAGGATTTCATAATTTCCTTTGTGTTTATTGCTGCATAAAATTCCACTGTATATATGTACCACCCTGTTGTTATCCACTGATCTGTTGATAATCATCTGGGATGATTCCAGTTTTACTGACATTCATTAATTGCATAGGTTAATGGGAGTGTCTGTGACATTTCTATGCAAGGATAGAGCCTGGAGTATTCCTATCTGCCCTGGATCATTTCACAAATATAGTGGTTTTCCATTTCTTTTTTAATGTGCTTGCTTAGATCTGAGTCTACTTGCTAGTAGATCATTCGTTCACCTGGAAGATCTCCATATATCTCATTCCGGTGCAGCTAGTCAGCTAGCTGTTTCGGATGGAGACCCTTTTCATGACTGTGAATTTAGTACATCTCTAATTTTCCTTAATCTTTCAAAAAGTAATGCTTGTTCCTTGCTTTAAATAATGAGGAATTCTATATGTTTGTTACAATCTTTGATCACAAAGATTATAAATTAAAAAAACATAGTCTCTATTTCCATCTTACCCCTTGACTGATTCTAGTTTCCCAGAGGCCATTGTTTCTTCATATATAATGATTATTTTTGCACTTCTGTTGGTTCTTCTCCAGTTTACATACCTGATAATTTCATTAAATAATTATCTGAGTTTCTTGGAATATTGAAGCACCAGGAATTAAAACATCTCTTTATGTATATTTACTCTAGTATTTTTTGATACTTCAGAAAATTTATGGCAATCATTATGTGATTAGTTTATAACTAAAAATTTGTTAGTTGGCAAGCCTACAAATAACAATGAAGCCCTGAGCCTTTGTGAAAATGGTAGTAAGGGCTTCTTTTCTCTTATTATTTGCTGTCATTTTTTTTCTGAAGGATATTACATCATGTATAATATCAATTACTACTTATTTAGGGTTCATTGATGCTTCTCTTTTATTTTCATATCAGTGAAAATCATTTGTAGGAAAGAGACATTTTATGAATATATAATGAAATATTAGTAATGTTTTCATGTTAATTCTATGTACCAAAATAACATTTCTAAGGAAGAATTAGGGTTCTCCCCTAAGGTCTCTGTCCTATCTAACCATAGGTTTTTTGGCTTAACAATGGTGCTGATATGGGTTTCATCTTGTGGAAGAGAACTGAAATCCAGTCAGGAAAAACTGGCACAATGTTTGTGCAACTATTACACCAGTGAATATGTCTTTCCCAGCCTCTCGTTATTGTAACTCACACGATTCAACATTGTATAAGACTAATGATGACTTTTTTATTTGTATAATGTGCATAGCTCCTTATACACATTATGAAACCTAGCCAGTTGGTATGAAGCTTCTAGGTCTTTTACCGGCTTGATAAATCTACAGTGTGTGACTCAAGTACATAGTGCCTTAAGCCTTAGAGTTTTTCTGTTAAGTTCTGTAGGGTCACCAAGAGTGTTGGCAAAGTTCTGTAATGTTTGGGAGTCTAAGGGACCAGATGAATCATTATACCCACGGATTAATGCATTTCTTTACCCTCATCAGAGAAGCAGCCATTTGCGATATATGGTGACTAGCACATAAACCCACAGCTGGTCAAGATGCAGAGATAAAAGACTATGCAATTCCCTGCTCTAAACTGAGCATCAGCATCACATACCCTTGTACCAATGCTCAGGGATCATTTTGGAAGAAAGAGAAGGAAGATTTGCCAGTCCCAGAGGCAGTGGGTGAACATAAGGAGATAGTATCCTCCAGATGCAGCAAGTCATCCATACAAATGAACTCGCAGTGACTGTGACAACAAGGGCAATTCCCAGTGGTTTACAAGCCAAACAAAATCTCATCATGGGTAGGGGAGGTAGACATGGGATTGCACTTTTAGCCAATATGATGTTAGCAATCAGTAGAGGAAGAAAGAGAGAGAGTCAGTTTACTTTGAAAATGTTGCCCCTGGTAAATTGACCATGCTCCAGTGAAAGGCCACACATCTAAGAATATATGAGCACTACAAATTGGACTTGGTGGGAAAAAATGGGGAAAAGTTGGGTTGCTTGGGAAGATGGGATAGATCTTGGAGGAATTAACAGAGGGGGTGACTGTATTAACAAAACACATTGTATGAAATTCTCTGAAAACTAATTAAACAGATTTGCCATGGGAAAGTTTGCCATGGGAAATTTTGGGTTTGACAGAAAATGAGCTGTTTTCATGTGAAGTCATTTCATGGATTCCTTTGACATCTGTCCTGATTGAGTTGGTACCACGTTCAGTTCCGTTCCTGTAAATCCAGAGCCACCCCCTTTGTGGTGAACTTGGCTTTTCCAGTGATCACAGGGGCAGGGGAAAGCCAACATATATTGCCTATGCTTGTGCTCGGTGATGTCATTCCTCTTCTTTCAATGGGGCCAGTCGCAGGTCTTACAGTCTGCCAGTAAGCCTCCCCAGAAATCCTCTGCTCTCAAATTCATTTTAATCTCTTCAATTGAGTCACAGTCCCTTATTTGGATGTTGAGCTTAGTACAGGAAACATATTTTCAATCATATTTTGAAATATGGGTGTATTGATTTAGATCCTCTGCACAAATAGAGAGTTACAGGTTGTATTCATGGCACTTGATTGCAAATATTTCCACACATTTCTCTTCTGGAAGATGCGAGGGCAACTTTTAGTTACAATCTATTTTTCCTATGTCCTTCCCTTGTATTCTTCTCCCGAAAAGTGTTTATCCTATTGTGCTGAATTAGAGTTTGTGAACACATTGATGACCTAGTGAGGTCTGTACCAGCTGTGACTGTAAATTTTGACAAATAAATTGTTCAAATTAGAAAAAATAATAGGGCATGAATTTGAAAGAGAAGAAGGGAGGAGGGAGGATACATTTGAGACTTTGGGGGAAGAAAGGAAAGGAGGGAATTATGTACTTAATATCTCAGAAAACTGTTCATTGGTAGCTAAATAACATAGAATGATGTTAATTTCATTTTGTGCATCACTCACATGGTGTGTCCTTAAACCTGTGACTAGGCCAGGGATGGAGATTTCCTCCATCTGTTGCAATTGCTACAGAGGCTTGCCTTCTTCCCAGAAAAAAAATGGCTATAGATTTACTCATAGATTTCATTACCATGTATAAGGGGCTTACTTTTGATATCTTGTGGTCGAAGAAATACCTTTATTCAATCTTCAGTTTGGTTTGATAGCCACATGTTCATTCTTTTGTACTGTTTTTTTGAGACAGGGTTTCTCTGTAGATTTGGAAGCTGTCCTGAAACTCTCTCTGTAGACCAGGCTGGCTTCAAACTTACAGAGATCCTCCTATCTTTGCCTCCCCAGTGCTGGGATTAAAGGAGTGCGCCCCCAACGTCCAGCTGGTAAATTTTTTATCAATAAAATTATTTTTACTAATGGTAGTTATTCATACATATCAATGAAGTTCAGTGTGGTATGTCCATATATGCATAAGCATATTCTTGCTATCTCCAACCATCTTTTCGTCATGATTATCTGGCCCTACACACAACTCTCTTTATTTCCTAGCAATGGCATTTCTGATTTCAGGGCTGGTAAGTCCTCCTTATGAGAGAGAACTAGCCACACTTCCCTTCTTGTGCCTAATTTATTTCACTTAACAAAAATCCCCCAATTCCGTCACTTTCTCTGCAAATAATATTTCGGTTTTTTCTTTCCTCATTTTTAACATTTCACAATTTCATTACTCATCTATTGACTGGCATCTAGGCTGATTCCACATCTCAGATACTGTACAAAGCTAATAGCATACATTCTTTACTGCTGATCCTGTCTGCAGCATGCTATGAAGCAGCGTGTAATATGAGAGCTACATCTATTCACACACAAACACACACACACGCATGTGCACGCAGGAACACACTTATACCTCGTTCCTCTCAATAGGTTGGTCACTGTCTGGCTTGTATCTTTTCAACGTGGCAGTTCATGTCTTCACTTCTTAGAAATAATTTTATAATATCTCGGACGGTCATTCCTCTTCTCTTTTTCTTCTACGTTGTCTTTTTTTTTTTTTTCTGGAATAGCAAAGTTACTGTTAAAATCTCCTTGAAAGGATCCCAGCTAATGGTTTTCTAACTTTTCCTTGTAACTCCTAAATTCTTTTTCTTAAAAATTAACCCCAACAATCTCCATAACTTTACTGTGCTTCTAATCAATGCTGTGATACAAGTGTTCTTGACAAAGTAGATTTGTATTGAAAGAGCTGCTAATAGTTGAGGCCTTTGTCTTAGCTACAGCACTGCTTTTTCCCTCTAACCCTCTTTATCCATAGGTCATGGTCTTGATTCCCTGGGTAGCTTCTGTCTCATGTGAGTTCTTATTTTTTCATTTCAGTTTCTTTCTGTAATCATAAAGCCCATTTTCAAATCTTTGTCAATCACTTTTTTCTCATCTATTTTTAAGCCTGAGGCTCTAACATGCTATTTGGAAACTCTTCTACAGGTGATGTGCAGTCTTGTGGGCTTTTTTTTTTCCTGCAGGTCAGTTTGAGAGAGATACCCATTCAAAATGTCAGTGTTTGTGGATCTTTTCTTGAGACTAGTTGGTTTTCCTAGCAAATATTCTTTGTGTTTTTTGCCACTGATGTTGTGCATGTGGATTTTATTGTTTTTGGAACAGATGTTAAAGGGGGGGGCTATGATTTTCATTGTTTTATTCAGTTTTTATTTTATCCCAGTTTTGAAGTCAGGATATTCTAGAAACACACCTTGAGGTCTTTAGAAAATAGACCTACTGTCTTTTCTTAGGGTGGTGAAAAGTTGGCTACTTCAGATGACTGTGGTGTGATCTAATTACTCACTGTAAAGACTGCTTAACCATCCTCTAGTATTGGCAGTGCCTCAAAACTCTGCCTTCAGAGGTACTTAGGGTTCAGCTTTCTGCAGTTACCTAAGAGAATCACCCATATTGTAGTCACACTGCTAATAAGTTTTATTAATGACATTTTAAACTGTCATTAAATGGAGTCTGCTCTTATACAATTTTTGTTTTTCTTTATTCCTTTACTCTGTTATCAAGAAAGTTTTGAGATGGAGTAGAGATGAACAGCATGCTATCTGTGAAAGACTCAGGTATTCTTTTCTCTTGTGTAATGATTGCAAATCTAACAAGGTTGGTCTTAAACAAGTTAGTATAATTAGATGTTTTATCACCAACCGTGTTAAATTATTTTCATAAGAAAGACTATAGATGTTTATTTAGAATTATTTACATGATTGGGAGGCATATTACATGAAGGCAATTTCATTTGATATCTCTATGTTCTAATAAAGAGTCAGATTAATCTCTTCTGTTGAAAATAAACTTTGTTGTAATACCCATGACATAAAATACAAAGTCCATATTATTACTATTTTTGAATTGCTAAAATTTGCAATTTGCATTGATATTGAATGTTTCAGAAGTTAATTTACAGAAAATCTTTTGAGACACTTTGGGAATAAAATAAGTCCTGGCAATCATAAAAACAATTTTAGCTCAATATTCAACCATGGCGCTTTTTATTAGGCATTACTGAAACAAATCCCTTTATCCAGTACTTCTTATATATTATTTACAAAAGTTGCTATATAGCAATAATAATATTAAATTATAAGAGTATGTCTGTGAACCCAACTCTAGGGGGATATAATGCCTCTAGTCTCCCAGGGTCTCTGCACTATTATGTATATGCCCACATACAAATGTATAATTAAAATAATAAAAATAAAGCTTTAAAAAGTATTTTTGTGAGATGATGCAAAAATTAATTGTATTGTGTCTAGCTACACCTAAGTTCTGCTTATGCTACTTTTCTTCTTTGATATATTTCCCTTCTTATTCAATTCATATAAGAAATGAGCATTTGTTATAACTTGCTCCAAGCCTGAGGACCTAAGTTTGGACTCTGGGACCTATGTTAAGGCAGAAAGACAGAAACAAGATCACAAAGTTGGCCCATGATCTCCATACTGGTCCATGTCATGCATGCCCACATACACATATAATTTACACAGACACTAAATTAATTAAAAGATTATTATTCACTCTTTATTCTTTGTTCTCCCTACACACAGTTTTAATAACCCAACTTCATTTTGGAGACCATCTCATTTATTGGTTTCACCACAAATGATTTCAAATATTTCAATTCCCAATATTCTACCTTCTGCCTTGGAAATAAAATAATGCACAAGTTTGCACTCCCACTGGCAGGAGAGGAGCCTTACACCCCTCTTTCTTCCCTGTCTTTGTTTAATAAGTGCATACACTTTCCCATCCATGTTTTTCCATAACTATATATTCTATTTCCTCTTCCTTGGATAATTCTTCCTTCTCTCTAGTCCCTTCCTCTCTATCTAACCTCTGTGGTTGCAAGTTGTAGCATCCCTATTGAAAGCTTAAAAGCTAGCATCCACAGAGAAACAAATACATTTAATATTTGTCTTTACGAGTCTGGATTTCCAGACTCAGGATGTTTCTTAATTCTCATTACCTTCAAATTTAATAATTTTCGTTTTCTGTGACATCTGAGTGTAATTACATTATGAAAACGTACAACATTTTTATTATGCATTCATCTGTGGACAGATATTTAGACAGTTTCCAATTTCTGGCTGTTGTGAACAGAGCAGTAATAAAAAAAACAAAAACAAAAGCAAGTGTCTTTGTAGTAGGATGTAGAGTTCTTGGGTATATGCTCAGGAGTGGAATAGCTGTATCTTAAAGTAAATATATTCTGTTTCTTGAGGAACTGCCACATCGCTTTCCATTATGATCCATCATTTGTTTTATTGATCTTGGCCACTCCACCTGGTGTCAGATGAAGTATCAAAGTACTTCTGATTTGCATTTCCTTGAATATTAAGGAAGTTCAACATTTTTAATGTGTTTTTCAATCATCTGTATTTCATCTTTAATTGCTCTCTGTTTAGCTCTATATCCATTTTAAGCCCGAGTCTTCAGTTCATTTCTACTGGTCAGCATAGCTTTTTAATGTTCATGTGATTTACTATAGCTCTGTAGTACAACTTGAAATCAGGGATGGCGATACCTCCAGATGTTCTTTCATTATTCATAATAAAAATGTTTTAGCTATCCCCATTTATTTTTTGTTTGTTTCCATAAGAAGCTAAGAATTGCCTTTTAATTTTGTGTGAAGAATTATTTTGGAATTTTGATGGATATTACACTGAATCTGTAGATTGCTTTTGGTAGGACAGGCATTTTCACTGTAATAATAATATCAATCCATGAGCAGGGAGGAGCTTTCTCTTTTCTGACAACATCTTCGATTTTTTCTTCAATGTCTTAAAGCTTTTATTATACAAGTTATTACTAATATGTATATTTTTAGGTTGTTGTATAAGGTATGTTTTTCTAAGTTTGATTTTTATTTGTATCTAGGAAAGCAACTGATTTTTATGTTTGAATTGTGTGTGTTATTACTTGGCTGAAAGTGTTTATCAGCTATAGGAGTTTCCTAGTAAAGTTTTTATGATTTCTTAAATGTAAAATCGTATCATCTGCATATAAAGATAGCTTGACTTCTTTTCTTCGTGTTCGTATCCCCTTAATCTCATTGAGCTGTCTTATTGCTGTAATTCTTATAGTACTATATTGTATATGTATGTAGACAGTAGATATCATTGTTTTGTTCCTGATTTTAGATGAAATGCTTTGACCTTCTCTCCACTTAGGTTGATATTGATTGTGAGATATCTGTATATTGTCTATGTTATGTTGATGTATGTCCCTTGTATTGTTTTTCCAGAATGTTTATTGTGAAGGGATTTTTATGTATTTTTCAAAAGCCTTTTCTGTATTTAATGGGATGACCATGTAGCTTCTGCCTTACATTCTGTTTATATAGTTAATTACGTTTATTTATTGGCATATGATGAATATCTTTGAGTCTCTGGGATGAAGCCTACTGGGTCATGATGAATAATCATTTTGATGTATAATTGATTTTTCTTGAAATTATTTTATTGAGAATTTTCTCATCTATCTTTTTTTTTGGCTTTTCTAGACGTGGCTACTCTGTAGCTTTGAAACCTGTCATGGAACTTGCTCTGTAGATTAGGTTGGCCTCAGACTCACAGAGATCTGTCTGCTTCTGCCTCCCAAGTGCTGGGATTAAAGGCATGTGCCACCCCCACCCAGATTTGCATCTATCTTCATGAGGAATTTTGCTCTATAATTTTCTCTTTGTGTAGTTTAGGTATCATAGTAATTGTGGCCTTTTAAAAGGAATTAGGTAATGATTATTCAATTTCTATTTTGGAAATAACTTTAGGAGTGTTGAGATTAATTCTTTCTTGAAAGTCTTATAGAATTCTGTGCTTAATCCATCTGGTCCTGAACTCTTTCTGGTTAGAAGATTTTTTTTTAATTACTGCTTCTATATCACTAAGGGCTACAGGTTTGTTGAAATTGCTTATCCAATCTTGATTTAACTTTAGTGATTTGTATATATTAAGAAAATTATGCATTTCTTTTAGGTTTTCCAATTTTTGGAGTACAGATTTTAAAATTATATCCTTAGAATTCTCTGGATTTCCATGACATCTCTTGAGATGTGCACCTTTTGTCTGCAATTTTATTGATTTTGATTTTATCTTTCCATTTCTTATTTAATTTAGCTAAGGGTTTATATATATATTACTGATTTTCTCAAGGATCCAACTCTTCATTTCCTTGACTCTTTTTATTGATTCTTTGGTTTGTCTGTTTCTATTTTATTGATTTCAGCTCTGAGTTTGACAATTTCTTGCCATATACTCATTTTGTAAGTTATTTTTCCTTCTGTTCTAGAAATTTTAGGTGTGTTGTAAAGTTACTAATGCGAGATCTCTCCATTTATTTAATGTAAGTACTTATTGTTGGATTTTCATTTTCATTCAATTCTAAAAATCCTTTTCTAATTTCTATCTTGACTAATTTTTCATTCAGTAGTGAGTTGTTCAGTTTCCATGAGTTTGTATCTGTTCTGCTGTTTCTGTTACACAGATTTAATCTATGTTAGTCAGACATGTTGCAAGGTGTTATTTCAGTTTTCTTAAATCTGTTGGTACTTGTTTTATGTCCAAGTATGTGGTAAATTGTAGAGAAAGTTCCATGGGCTGCTAAAAGGTAATATTTGTTTGTTTGTTTATATGAAATGTTCTGTAAATATATACTAAGTCCATTTGACTTATGTTATTCAATGATCTACTGATGTGAGATGCATTCTCAAGTCAGTCAAACTATCACTGTGTGAGTATCAACATGTTATTCAAGCTGTTGTGTTTCTTTTATGAACTTTGGTGCTCTTGACTTTGGAGAATAGATAATAAGATTGACAATGTCCTCATGGTGGATTTTTTTCTTTTTCTTAGTTAAGATCTTTATTTATGTGAAGAAACACCATGACTGTGGCAACTCTTATAAAGGAAAACATTTAATGGAGGTGGTGACTTACAGTTTCAGAGGTTTAGTCTGAGATCATCATGGCAGGGAGTGTGGTGGCAGGCACACAGACATGGCACTGGCTACATCTTGATAAGAAGGCAACAGGAAGTGGACTGAGAGCTCGATATCTTGCAGGCAACAGGAAGTAGTCTGTCTCACTGGATGTAGCTTGAACATATGAGACCCCAAAGCCATCCTCCACAGTGACGCACCCCCTCCAATAAGACCACACCTACTACAACAAGGCCTCACTCCCTAATAGTGCCACTCCTTTTGGGGGCATATTCTTTCAAACCACAGTAATGAGTATGTTATAGTCTCTGTATCTTCTGATTAGTTTTAATTTGAAGTGTATTTTTGTCAGATATTAAAATGACTACAGAAGCTTGCTTCTTTTGGGTCTGTTTTCTTGGAATATCTTTTTCCAAACCCTGAGGTGATGTCTATACTTGATGTTAAAATGTGTTTCTTGGATATAGCAGAAGGAGAAGAATGAAGTTCTTTTTCTTATCCATTCTGAGGTCTGTGTAGTTTTTATTGTAGAATTGAGACCATTGATGTTGAGAGCTATCAATGAACAGTTTTGTCGATTCTATTATTTTGTTGTTGTGATGTGGGATTACCCCTGTTTTCATTTGATGATCTGGGAATACTTATTCCTTGCTTTTTTGGGGGGTGGGGATGGGAAAGTGTTATTAACCTCTTCAGATTTAAGTTTTCCTATTACCAGCTTTTGTAGATCTGGATTTGTTGATTCTGCTTAAATTTTATTTCATCATAGAAAATATTTATGTCTATGTGTATTGTGATTGATAGTTCTGCAGTTAATAATTTGGGCTAACATCTGCAATCTCTTAGTTTTGATTAAACACCTGCCCAGGCCCTTCTGGCTTTGAGAATCTCCATTGAGAAATTGAATGTTACTCTAATGAGTCTGCCTTTATATGCTACTTGGTCTTTTTCTCTTGGAGCATTTAATATATTTTCTTTGCTGCGTGTATTTAGTGTTGTGATTTTTATACCTTATGGGGAGTTTATTTTCTGGTTCTGAGTATTTAGTGTTCTGTATTCTTCTTGTGCTTTGATGGGCATCTACTTCTTTTGGTTGGTGAAATCTTTTCCATGATCTTCATGAAAATATTTTCAGTATCTTTGACCTGGGTTTATTCTCCTTTCTCTATTTTTATTATTCACAGATATTGTCCTTCCATTGTGTTTCAGATTCCCCATCTATTTTGTGTCTTGGTTTATTGTTTTTTAGAATTCATAATATTAACTGAAGTATCCATTTTTTTCTACCTTGTAATAAACACTTGAGATTCTCTCTTCTATGGCTTATACAATCTTTGTGAAGTTTATATTGTTAGGCACTATAATGATCCTTGTGATGGGAAGCATGGCCCAGCCAGCATCATGATGACCCATATGCAGGCCTGGAGCTGTCTATCCCAGGCCCCAAGGAAAAACCATGAGCCAACCTGGTACCTTGCAGTCAGTCAGATGGGCACTATTAGAGTAAGCAGAGGTGTGGTATGGGAGAGGGAGAGAGACAGAGAGAAAGACAGAGAGAGAATGGATCTGTGGATCGAGGCAGATCTGAAGAGATGAGAGAGGGAGGGAGTGGATTGAGATGGTAAGGGAGCTGACTCCTTGACCAGTTACAGCACAAAAAAAAACTAGCTCTGTACTTTGGGCAGCAGAGCATATATGACCCTGTTGTTGAAAGCACAGGTGAGCCAACCCTGAGAGTGTGAATGTGGAAGACCTGGCTCTACTCCTCATCTGTTGCAGGGCAGCATGGGCTGAGAACGGCTGCCCTTCCTCTGCCTCTGCATATCAATGCCTATGGCAGATAGGAGAGCTGCCTCTGGGGTAAGAAGAGTGGGAGAGCTGATTCTGCCCCCCCCCCACCAGCTGCAGCACTTGGAGAGCAGGCCCTGCACCTCTCCAGGGCAGCACAAAAGAGGCAACCATGTTAGCAGAGGCGTGAGTGAGGCAGCCCCACAACTGTGAGCACGGGAGTACTGTGCCAATTTCTCATCTGCCTCATTGCAGCATGGGTGGGGGAATGATGACCCCGCAACCCGCCCACCCACCCCTGGGATAGGTAGGAAGCAGGCTCCAAGGGCACAAGAACTGGAGAGTAGGTCCTGCACTTTGCATGGGCAGCGCAATAAACCCAACACTATTGGCGGAGGTGTGGGTGAGCCAGTTCGAAAGTAGTGAACGAGGGACAGCTGTCCCCGTTACTCATCTGTCTTGAGACGGAATGGATGGGGGAGAGTTGCCCTTCCCTCTTCCCATCAATTCCTGAGACAGATGGGAGAGCTGGCCCTGTGGTGATAAGAGAGGGAGAGCCATCCCTGACCCCTATCAGCTGCAACACTCAGGAGAGCAGGTTCTGTACCTCTCTAGGGAAGCACAATAACGTCAACCCTGTTAGTGCAGGTGGGGGAGAGCCAACCCTGAAGCTGTGAGCATGGAAGAGCTGTCCCCATTATTCTGTCTTGTGGCAGCATGGATGGGGAAGAGTTGTTGTCCCCTCCATCCATTAATGCCTAGGGCATGTGGGAGAGCAGGCCTTGTGGTAGTAAGAGCTGACCCCTACCAGCTGCAATGCTTGAGAGAGCAGACCCTACACTTTTCCAGGGCAGCACAATAGAGCCAACCCTATAAGTGCACATGTGTGTGAGACAGCCTTGAATTAGTGAGCAAGAGAGAGCCGTCCCCACTACTCCTCCATCTTGTGGCAGTGTGGAAGGGTGAGAGACACCCCCTAACCCCTTACCCCTCACTGCCTCCTTACCAGCTGCATCAGTCAGGAAATCAGGCCCTGCCCCTCACCGAGGCAGCACAGCAGAACTGCCTGGTGTTTGGAGGTGAGTGTGATCCAGCCCCAGTGTTATGAGCAAGGGAGAGGTAGGTGCCCCATTATTCCCATCAGACAGGATGGGTGAAATAGAAATAGACTCTCCTTCCATGTCCCATTCATCACTGCCTGGGACAGGTGGAGGAGCTGGCTCTGGGGTCATAAGAGTGGGAAGACTGTCCCTACCCTTCACCAGCTGGAGCACTTGGAAGAGTAGTCTTTGTACCTCACCTTAGCAACACAATAGAGTTGGTCCTAATGAACTGATGTGGGAGGGCTAATGCTGAGAACATGAAAGCAGGGGAACAGACCCCGCCCTATCTCTGCAGGAGATGAAATGGCAATACTAGACAGTCACTCTAGTGATAACGGCAGGGGAAAAGTGGCCCGCACACCAACCCTATAACTTCTAAGGCCCAGAACCCGGGTTATGACTTGGATTGCTTTAACATCCACCCCATCTATGACCTGCTGGTGCACGTGAAAGAACCTGACCCACAGACACAAAGTGGCAGGATCTCCACAACACGGGGGGCAACAGGATATCCATGAGGAGTCCCAGTGAGGGCCCAGCATCAATAGTGTAGTAGAAACCAGAGGCCTTGAACCTCTTTGCAATGAACACTTGCAAGCAAAGATAGAAGGACAAAGGGATTTGCTATGTGACTCACTATATCACATTGCAGCTTCCGTGACAATATTTTTAATATCCCCTTTTGTCCTCTTTTTCCTTTATTCTCTTACATTTTGTTTTATTTTGTGGGCAGGTGTAGGGGCAGAGGGTAGATGCAGAGGGACAGAGAAATGAATGGGATCAAGATATGTGATGTAAATTATGCATAGAAAAAATAAAAACAAACAAGCAAAACAAAACCATATGTCACTGTCTGTCTTGTTGCCTAAGCTAGGCCACCACTGCTGTGACCCCATCTTTCAGGGCTGTGTGAAAGACATTGAACACCACATGCCTTTAACACCATGGCCACACACTAATTATGCCTACCACAAGTGAGTATGAGGTAATCTTAAGTTGAAATGAAAACAGTAGTAGTTTTAAGTTGTTGCAGTCATTTTTACCATAAGGATGCACGCAATATCCCAAGGGAAAAGAACTTTAAAGTGTATAGGGAAAAAAGCAAAGTTCATTGAAGCATAGAAGTGACAACTTTTCTTCTTGTGGTTGTGGCTCTTCTCCCAGTAAGGCTTCATTGTCTTATGCCAGTTTTCATTACAAAGTTCATTTCACTCGCTAATCCCAGCCCTGGTGATTTGGTCAGTGCAGTGTTGCCGTCTCTACTCCAAAACTAAATTTTTTTCATGGTGTAGTTATTCATTGATTCAAATCAATATTTGGTGAACATTTGTCATAATCCTTGCTTAAGGCTTAGAGTCTGTAATGTTGAATAAAAGTTGTAGTCTTTTAGCTAGACTCATACGGTAAAAATATAAATGTGTTATCAATAGTTCAACTAGATAAAAGAAACCAAGTCCTACTCTGGATTTCCTCCTGATTTACTCTGCTGCTTCTTCTACTCCAACTCAAAGTGGTTGCCTCGGCCCAGTATCACTTTCACCTTGACTGTCAGTCATATTGATGCACAAATACATGGTGGCATTCGTTAAACAAGAAGCTAATAAGAAAGCAGAAGAAACAGTTGCATGGACAGACGAGGTCAGTACAGAGAAAGTTTATTTTGTCCAGAAAAAGTGGCTGAAGATTATGGAGTACGATATAGAAAGAAAATCTCATTGAGCAACAGAAGATAATTTTAATGTCCAGTTTGAAGAACAAAGCAAGACTCAAAGTCCTCAGAACAAGATTTGATCTATTGACCAGCTATTAGTGAGGCAGAAGAAAGACTCAGCAGGGTGGTAAAGTACAACCAGGTACCAAATGCTGCTGAATTGGAGGGCCTTCTAAGGTTTGTATCGACTTTCAGAGCTCCTAATGACTATACTTCCCTGAAAGTGAAATTTAGCAAGTCCTATTATATAAAATTGCCACCAAAACCAGATGTTGATGTTTGGATTGATCAAGATGCCTACCTGGTTGAGGACACGGTTAGAGGGATTAAGATCTATACTCAGAATTACAAAATACAAGTTTAGAATGCCATGAAAAGCTGACTGAACCCCATAACCTAAAAGATGGTTCAAACTTTTGTTTGGTGCAAAAACCTATTGGAAGTTCTAGGAGTGAGGATTTGGGAGGTGTGGTCCATTTTCTGCATTAGCAGGGAGAAGACCACTGTCTGTACAGCTTCTCCCTTCTGTTCCAGTATTGCTCTGTAAAACCAGTTCCCATGGCCTCAACTTTACAGTAGGAAGATAATCACTTGGAATAGTTCAATAAATGAGGATTTTATATGTGTATCTGAGGGCTGGAAATCTGAGTTCATTTGCCAGCATGATTAGGTTCTGTCAAGGCTTCTTTATGACTTACAAAGTATACTTTCCTTCTGTGTCTTTATGCTGCAAGAAGAAAGAGAAAGAGCAGAAAGAAGAGGAGAGAGACAGAGAGATAGAGATGCAGACAGAGACAGACACACTGACAGAGAGAGAGGGGGAGGGAGGGAAGGAGAGAGAGAGGGAGAACAGTTGAAGACAGGCTTATATAAGGATAACAACATACTCAGACCAGGGTCTTGCTCTTATGACTTTATCTAACAATAATTACCTCTCACTCCATCATTTCTAGATGTCATCCACTACATTGGTAGTTAAATGTAAATTTTTAGAGAGAGAAAAATTATGTGCTCAGTGCTTATGATTGGCACTAGCTTCCAGGCATGTGGATGAACAATCTTTAACATCAAGCCCTGTCAACCCTGTTAGCTTTCAGCTGACATTTCCCTGAATCTTTGCAATAAATTCCAGGTTAAAACAATTCAAACAACTGCAGTTAACCACTTAGCCATGAGTGATGATAAGCAGCATAGTTAGAACACAAAATCTTGAATTGATTTATGTAAAAAAGCTAATCCCAGTAGTAATTAGCAAGCTTAAAGAGCAGCTATATCAAAATTATAGCAGTGTATAGTGTTTTGGGACAAAGGAAAAAGATTCCCAAAGTTGAAAGTGCTAGGAAGCTATAAGCAGATACTGGTGTAATGGAGGACAGAGCAATGGGACTGTGCTGCTATGGGATTTGTTTTAAGTTTGACAAAACTGTTGATGTTGGTGATGCTGAAAAATAAAATGTGCCAAATGAGGTACCAGAAACATAATTAAGTAGATTTGATTAAGGACATTTCTAATCAGAGTGTTGAAAACACCAAATTTTTAAGGGAGAAAAATAGGTATAATCAGAATTTCAAATAAATAAGGTGAGATTTATTAATTAATGATATGTAATCATTAACACCTTAATATGTAAAATTAGTCATTGTTTCAAAAATATCAAAATAGCAGTCAGGACTCACACTAAAGAAGGTTCACATTTTTTTTGTACCCATTTTCTGTTCAAATTAGTTTCATGATTCATCTTATCTCCATCCCTAGATTTTGAGGTATTAAAATTCCAGGAACATCTTTCAGACACAGCAGGAGAATGCTTGTCACTGCTACCTTACGACACTTTCAATGAAATGAATATGCTGAAAACATAGAAAGATGTCAGGGAGATCATTTCCAGTTACTGATGACTCAACATGTTGGCTTAGGTCATCTAAACTTTGATCATTCAGAGAGAAATTAACCCCTGAGGAACTCCTGCAAATAATATCTAAGCCTTTAGTGTATTCAGGCTGACAAAGGTTGCATCCCCCAAAGCCCATGAATCCAAGTCTTTAGCCGCATAGGACAGTTTAACCTTTGGAAGTTGGGAACTGAATAGCTAGGTTAGTCCTAACTATCCTACCCACTAATGATCTGGACTTAACTAGCCAACAATTGAATATGGGTAAAATTACATCCCTTATTCTCCTTTAGGTATTGTTTATCCAACAAGGTAGCAACAGCTCCTCCCCATTTATTGGAAGTTGTTATGAAGATGAAAATCTAGTATTGGTCAGGGTGAACGTGAAGGACTCCGAATACAAGTCTTCACCTGATGTTGGTTGATGCCATTGGTACAATGAATGAACGAGAATGAATCCTCTTCTCATTCTGTGATGTCTGCTTCCTCCCCCACTGCACTGATGACTCTTAGCTGTCAATCTTAGGACAGAAAGATTCAGGGCGTTATGTAGTCTCATGTAAGTAAAAGGATCACAGTAAAAATTATTTCAAAACTAGAGATTTAGCTCTGTTTTAGAATGTTTGCCTCCATGAACAAGGCCCCAGGTTTGATGGCAGCCTGGGAAGGACTCGATGATAAGCAAGCAAACTACCACACAAAGGAAGAAACACTTCACTGTTCTCTCAAAATCAGACAAAGCAACAAGAGAAATTCCTTTCCCTTTTCCTGTAAAATTAAGAAAATAAGACTGATACTCTGCCTGCATCCCCCAAAAGCCCATGAATCCAAGTCTTTAGCCGCATAGGACAGTTTAACCTTTGGAAGTTGGGAACTGAATAGCTAGGTTAGTCCTAACTATTCAGGAGGAAGGATAAGAAGGATTGTCAGAACCAGAGGTCAAGGATATCAGGAGAACAGGACTAACAGACTCTACTAAGTAGGGCACATAGGGACTTACAGAGAATGAAGAGGCCATCACTAAGCCTGAATGGGTCTGTGCTAGGTCCTCTCTGCATGTGAGTTATGATTGTGTAGCTTGGTATTCTTGTGGGTTTCTTCACAGTAGGTGTGGGGGTGTCTCTGACTCTTTTGATGCTCTTGGGACCCTTTTCCTCCTACTGGGTTGGTCCTCCAGTTTTGATAGGAGAGTTTGTGCCTAGTCTTATTGTAACTTTTTATGTCATGTTCAGTGGATATCCCTGGGAGACCTACTCTTTTCTGGAGTCAAAGCAGGAGAGGGAGGTGAGGAGATGTTGAGAGTACTGGAGGGAGGAAAGGCTGTAGTCTGGATGTATTGTATGAGAGAAGAATACATTTACGAAATCTTTAAAAAGAACAGAAATACAGGAAATTATAAAATTTGGACAATAATATGAGACACAATATTTAAAAAAAACAATAGTCAACCCTGGAAACATACATACATGAATCATTATACAGACTAAACACACACACACACACACACACACACACACACACACACACACACACACGTAATAACATTAAAAGCAGAGGCTGTAGATGGGAAAGAGAGCAAGACAGAGTTTCTGTGAGGGTTTGGAAGGAAAAAAGGAAAGGGAGAAATATTGTAATTATAGCTAATCTCAAAATGAAAAAAACAAAATTGTACAACTACTATTTTCTTTAGGAGAAGGAAATAGCTTTCTCTAGATATATTTTTAAATGTGATTTATAATTTATAATTACAATTATAGTGTAAGTATGGTTTTGGCTAAATAGGTCCTCAGAAAGACAGGGAATCTGAACGCATGCTGCAAGCTACTGTTTTTTTCTGAGGTGCCTATAGAAAGAAAATGAGAGAGAATCCCAAAGTCAAAGAATTTGTCAAAAAATAGTGGAACATATAGTGCCTTTCTCTCTCTCTTTGTCTCTTTGTCTGTCTCTCTCTCTCACACACACATATACACACACTCATCTGTCCAGTGTTTCTTACACTTCACTTGAGGATTTTATGCACTGCTAATTTATTCATTGAGTTCTGCCTTGAATGCTCCAGTGAAATAAGACTGCTTTCCTCAAGGGCAGGAAAAATGCCTCAGGATTTTCAAATCAGAACTTGTGTTAATATTCCTAAGAGCAAAGACTTGTCTGCTGAGACAGTGAGATTAGCTCTGCATGTTTTGCTGTCCCTCACCTGTTTTTTGGGCATTAACACAAAATGTGTTTTGTTGACTCATGATATGCCATATTAGTTAAATTAAACATCAAACATCTGTCTCGTTTTAGGATTCAAACATGAGTATGTTGGCAGTCTCAGTAAAACTTGAGCTATTAAAGGCCCTCACTCAGTCAGAAGGATAGAGCAGCTGTAATGGCAAGCTCAGCAAGCAATTACATCAAAGGATTTAAAATCTATTTCAGTAATGCCTTCTGGATAATGACATTGATCTCTGCACCCCTGCAGATTCCCTGGCTTGCTGAGCAGGGTTCTGCAGGCCCTGACGTTTGGAAAGGCATCGTTCACCGCTGCTTTTTATGTGGACATAGTTCAGTTCTCCTGAATCTACCTACACAGCTATTTCTATAAAGCTAATAGACCTTTATCCGTCAAACCAAGTTTCATGCTATATACACAATCCTTTCTTTGTTCTCTTCTGTCAGTCCAACTTTGACGAACTAGTAGAAGCCATGAGATGACCGTACTGCCTTTTAAAATCATTACTTTTTATTTTGCCCTAAGGAAAATAATATGGATAAGATGTTCACCAGTCAATGTATATTTTTAACTTTCTCTTTGTATTTTAACATTTTCTCAGTTTACTTGGAATTAAGGCATGCTATACCTAAATGAATTTATTGCAGATGAAGTTGTCTTAAATTAAAAGAAAATGTAATTTTAACCATCACTCGTTCTTCTCTTCTTGCTTTTCAGGTTGTAGATTTTCAGGGATGAGGGTGATTTCTTTAGGAAGGCTTGTGCATTACCACTAAATTATCTAAAAATTCAATTTTATATGGAGTCAATTTATATATATTGCCATATGACTAGATCGCTAATATGAGACGTCTTGGTTATTTATTTTTAATTTATTTATCTTCACTTCTAGAATCTTCTTCATGTCATAATCTTCAGGCTGCCTTTACATGATAGGGAAATAAAGCTGTATTATTGGATCTCTGTGGATCATATACACCAATGTCTTTCCATCAAAGACACAATAAACACTATTTAGAGGCCATGCCCTCTCAGTTGCCCACTCTATCTTTCCAAGTTTTAGAGTCAGTCAGTTTGAAAGTATTTCAAAATGCTATTTTCATTTACCATATTCAATTTACTGTAACCTTAACTTCAGCTTCCAGGATAATTGATATGACTCCACTGTCCCTCAAATCCCAACAGGGATGGGGTCCAAAAGTAGCTATTTGAATGTACTGAGGCAAAGCCAATACATGTCTATCCCAGTGTGCTGGACCAGATCACATATTGTGTGGAGATTCAAACTTTTAGTGTGATGTTTCCCAGTAGGTTAATAACCAATTCACATTCCTACCCTGTATGATGCAGAGGAGTGCCTAATTACAACTAAGTGACTATGTTGTACCTATTGTGTGAAAGTCAGACTTCTTCTACCTGCATTCAAAAATAAAGCTACTTGTTTCTGAGTGATAATCATGCACACTCAGGGGACTAACGGGATGCCTCTGGTGAAACCCAAGGACCACAAAAGAATGCAGTCTTCCCTCCAAACTGAAGACACATTGGGCTATTTAGGAGCATTTCCCATGGGATAACAGACATGCCCTGTCCTTTTGTTTTAGTTTGGGCTATGTAATATAATTGCCTTTTTAAAAAAGAGTGTGTCTGCTTGCCTCTGTGCAGGTGCATATGTTCGTGCAGGTGTGTTTGTGTGCACATGCGTTCTTCTGTGTGGCGATCAGAAAACAGCTTTGGTTGTCAATCTCAGAAATGATGCCCACCTCCTTCTGAGACAGAGTCATTAAATGTCCTACATCTCATCATTTAGGGTAGAATGGCTGGCCACTAATCCAGAAAATGATCCCCTGTCTGTGTTAGCTTTTGTACTGCAGGTGCTATGAGCTTGGGCCACCATGTCCAGCTCCTTTTTGTGCCATGGATTTTGGCATCGAAACCATGACAGAAAACTCAGGCCCTCATGCTTGTGAAGCTTTAAGAACTTTAATAACTGAGATGTTTCCCCAGGATCAGCGTAATATTTTGATGCAAAAAACACAGTAAAATGATTATGGCCATCTGGTGAACTAACATACACAGTTGAATTTTTCTTATTGTTGTCACTGTTTATAAAAGTATCTGAAATCTAGGCTTAGCAAATTATCAGCATTCAATATGATATTATTAAGTATAGTTTTCCTTCAGAAGACCAAGTCTCTAGAATTATTCATTCTACATGACTGAAAGTTTGTATCCTTTAAGGAAGGAATAAGAGAGTATTTTGTTGTTGTTGCTCTTTGCTTGCTTTTTTTAGATATGACATTCAGTGGACCCTTTTCCCTGAATACATTGTTGGGGTAATAATAAGAGCTATTGGGTGAGTGCAGTGTAGCGAGGAGTGGAAACTAATAAGACATTGGGAAAGTTTACTTAAATGAATTTGTTTATTCAGGTTCATTGTAGCCTTTATGTCAGAATCTCCTATCCATTCCTTCTGTATTCAGATTGTCCCTGCCTAGGGTCTCTCCACTGATTGCTGCATGTGGCCAGTCTAAGCAGTGATTCTTGCAATTCTAGAACCTTCTATGACCTCAGTATGGAATAATAAGCATGCCAATCTTGGGAATGCTGTAACAGCAACAACTATTTCAGTAATCTGGCCTCTTGTTGCTTCACAGCCGCTCAGCCCTGAAATAATCACACAGAAACTGTATTAATTAAATTGCTGTTTGGCCTATTAGCTCTAGCTTCTTATTGGCTAACTCTTACATATTAATTCAA
Organism: Ondatra zibethicus; assembly: GCA_004026605.1. Lineage (NCBI taxonomy): Eukaryota > Metazoa > Chordata > Mammalia > Rodentia > Cricetidae > Ondatra > Ondatra zibethicus. The sequence goes on from PVIU01000694.1 coordinate 173,882, forward strand.
CCCATCTCCATTGGCTAACTCTTACATATTAATTCAACCCAATCTGTGTATCGACACATAGCAGTGACTTACCAGATAGTTTTGCTTTCGCCATGTCTGTCTCCAGCTTCTCCTTTACTCTGCCTCCTTCCTCTAAGCATTCAGTTTAGTTTTCCCCACTTAGCTCGGTTCCCCTATAGTTGCTATATGCCCACAGCAGTTTCTTTATTAACCAATGATATTTACAGCATACAGTGGGGAACCCCACACCAGTCCCATGGTGAAATTAGCAGTAACATTAAGGGCACAGAGGGTTGTGAAGGTGTGTTACATTGTTTATGCTGCATTTGTTTAATTATTTAAAGATGTGTTGCACTTGTTTCATCTTGCCTACCTAAGACACGTGGTTGGTCTAATAAAAAGCTGAATGGCCAATAGCTAGGCAGGAGATGGATAGGAGGGGCTGGCAAGCAAAGAGATTAAGTAGAAGGTGAAATTTAGGCTCCAGAGAGAAGAAAGAGGAAAGAATGAGGGAGAAACAGAGGGACTCACCGAGTTCCAGAAGCTAGGCAGCCACTAGTCAGCCGGACAGGAAAAGCAGTGAAAGTTTGATATACGAAGGAAAGAAAGATTAAAAGCCCTGGGGCAAAATGTAGATGAAGGAAATGGTTAAGTTTCATAGATAGCGGACCACACATAAGATAAGGCCGAACACTCATTACTACTAAGAAGTCTCTGTGTCATGATTTGAGAACTGGTTGATGGCTTAAAAGAAAGCCTGTCACAATGGAGAGTTGAAAGTGCCTGCCACTCATAGGTAAATGAAACTAATCAAAAATATGACCTTTACTTCTGCTCATCTTCAGATTCACATCATGATGCGAAATACTGGTAATAAATAAATGCCCAGTAAATATCTTCTTGCTAGGTCTGCCTTCTAATTTCTTCAAGTAAGAATAAAATCCCTCAGCCACACACATGGACAATTAAAGGCTCATAGAAATGTCCTGATACCAAAAGACTATGGAAGATGAAAATCAAACCCTTTGGGAGTTAAACTAGTTCTTAGAAAGCTAACTGCTGATATAGCTTCAATTAGTATATATTGTAGATTGCATAATGCTATTTCAAGCATGGCCTATAAAAAATTACTGAACTGAAAATAATGAAGGACAATTTGAATAATGGTAACATCACCATTTCCCATCTAATATTTATACCGTATTTGCAATGCTGTATTCATCCTCATTGCCATCAAACAGCAGCAGGAGCAGAAAGTAGCTTTAGTGCTTGCCTGAAATATATCTTCTCTGTCATTTGGAGAAAGAAAGTTCCATTTCAGCGATGGAATTAGAATTCTGGCCCTGTGCTGGAGAGAGGAATGCATGTGTTCAAGCTAATGGCTCTGAGAGTCTAAAGAATAGCATTTGAACTTCCATTCATTGCTGGCTTGAAACTTTCTTATTAACACCAAAGAATTGGGGAATGGTATTCTCCAATGCAGAAAAGAGACAAGGTGTTTCTTCACTATGTTTTAACTTGTGTTCATGAAAATGTGAGAAAATAGTTGGTATTGATAGTTTCTGTTTTGTTCAAAATATGATGCCAAAGAAAAAGTATTTTGACTTTGCAAATTATACATTTTGTATTATTTTTATAATATACATACATAGAAAAATGAATGAAATATGTACTTAGGAGTCAAACTATTTGAATATGATATATTTATTCTTGCTGATTATTCTAGCTATTATTTTTTTGCTTTCCGAAATAACTGGCCCTCAAATCCTTTTATTTAATCACTTCTCCACATATGATATGCAAAATTTCCATGCACAGAAACTTTTTACTCATTGTCATGACCAACAATATCTAGTATAATACATAATAATACCTGACAAATAATAAAAAGGCCCTTTAAAGAAGAAAATAACAATGTTTTAGGATACTGACATAGGAAAAGTACCGAATGAAGATTTAGTTGATAAACAGTAGGTGTTTAAATATTGAATACTTCTATTTTTGCTTCCTATGTAGAGGATCTTCTAGAAAACACAAATTTTTTCTAGTAAGATAAAGGTTATGACCAGTAGTGGATTAGAGTTCTCCTTTGGCCACATCCTCACAGCCATCTGGTGACATTAATTTTCTTCCAGCTTCCCATTCTGACTGAGGTGACACAGAACCCCAATATGCTTTTTGAGGTCTATAGAGTCTAGATTATTAATCCCTGCGATATGGATAGTTTCAGAGACTTTCTTCCATGCGGTAGGATGTCTCTTAACACAAACAACTGCTTCCTTTGATGTGAAGAAGTTTGTAATTTCATGAAATCATATTTTCAAATTCAGGGAGTACTTGTCGGAGCATGTGGAGTTCTAAGCGGATGTCTCTTGACTGTGTCCGTAGTCTGCAGTGCAGTTTTTCATGTTCCTTTGCAATCACAGTTTCAGGTTAGACGGTAACTTCTTTGATCCACTTTGCACTGATTTTTACACAGGCATTCTCCAATCTAGTGGAGAAGGGGTTGGTTTTACCTTACAGTTCCAGGTTAATAGTCCTGGGGGGGAGCAGTTAACGTGGCAGTATCTGGAGACAGCTGGTCAGGCCACATGACATCCACAGTCACGCATGGACAGAAATGAGGACAGGTGTGCTCACTTGCTTGATGGTGCTCCGTCAGCTCTCTACACTCTTCAGGCCTAGGATTGGCTGTCGCCCACAGTGGCCTGGATCTTTTCATATTAACACCCAAGAAAATTCTCCGTGTACCCAACCACACACTAACCTGATCGAAACGAATCCTCATTGATCTAGTAGATTTTAACCATGATACTGAGTAAGAGTAGAAAGTATCCATTTTCTCATTCCAGATATTAAAGGCAATGCTTTCAGGTTTCCCCCATTTTTTACAATGTTGGGTACAGGTTTGTTGTACACAGCATTTATCATATAAAGAAAGAGTCTCTTCGTTTCTAGCTTTGTCCAGGAATTCTATTTAATTGTTGTCCAAAGCTATTTCTGTGATTATTGGGCTAACCATGGAGTTAAGGACATGAGATAATCATGTCCTTATATCTGTAATGAGTCATACTACATCGATTGATTTGTGTGCATTGTCCCATTCTTATATCACACCTAAGAAGTCAACTTTGTCATAGGGTCTGAATGTTTTAATGTGCTCTTCAAGTCAGTGGGTTTTTTGTTTTGTTTTGTTTTTTAAGAAAGCTTGCATAGAAGTGCATCAGGGAAGTTGCTCTAGAGTTTTCTGTTTGTTATTGTCATTGTTTGGTTTTAGTATCATGTTGACTCTGGTTTTGCAAAATGGGCTTAGTTTCTTTCTTTATCTATATAACAGTTTGGGAAATGTTGGTGTGAGCTCCTCTTTAGTAGTGGAATTAGGTAGGCAATTCATCATATCCTGTGTTTTTCTTTGCTGCTAAACTCTTTATTACTGCTTCTGTTTCATTGTTTGTTATAGATACGATTACATTGTTTATACCTTTTAAATTTCATTTGAGGAAGGATTATATAGCTAGGAATTTATTTCTTCTATATTTTTCAGGAGATTTTGTAATGCAGGTTTTTCAAAATATTCTTAAAGGATTCTCTGAGATTAGTTAGTATCTCTCATGATGCTTGGTTTTAATCTTTAAATTTATTAGTTTTTGTCTTTTCCCCCATTTCTTTTGGTTAGGTTTTTGCTAATATTGTTTTCTTTGTCCAAAACTCATCTCTTTGTTTCATTATTATCTAATCCTTTATTTTTTTGTAAACATTAATGTGTTTTGTCTACTTCTTTTGTATTTAGGTTATTCTTGTTTTTTAAGACCTGGAGATATGGTATTAAGTTGTTTATTTAAGGTCTCTGTTCTTTCAGTATAAGTATTTTTAACTATAACCTTTCCTCTTACAACTGACTTTGCTGTATTGATAATATGTGGTTTAGGTTTTTGATTATAGGAATTTTCAGGTTTTCTAGCTGATTACTTAAGTGGCCCAGTGGTCGTAAAAGAACATAGTGTTGACTTTCTGATTATTGAATGGCCTCTATGGTTTGACTGACTATTAATTTATATTCTCTTCCACTATGATATGAAAAGATACCAGAAATTATTTTGATTTTTAAATATTTGATAAAAATATTTTTGGTCAAAATGCTACTTCAGATAACTTTTCCTGAGCTACTGAGTAGAACTGCACATTCTATGTATGTTGATTCCATGTTCTGTAGATGTGTGCTAAGTCCACTTGATCTGTGGTTTAGCTTAACTGTGAGGTTTCTTTGTTAAGTTTTCAGACCAGGATAACACACTCACTACTAACTGTATTAGGAACTTTCTGCTCATTTACGTCCATTGAGTTTGTTTTATGAAATTGTCATACCCAATGTTAGGTATACACACATACACACACACACACACACACACACACACACACAGACATTGACACAGACACACATATACAGTTTACACATATATTAAACAATTGCTACATCTTCTAGAAGATTTTATTCTTCATCAATCAAATGTCTAGTGGCTTCCTTTTGTTTTCTAACTAATTTGTTTTTCCTTTATTTAAATTAAGAATTTATTTTAATAAAATTGTTTGCTCATTTTACATAACTATCCCAGTTCCCACTCCCTTCCCTCCTGACATCCCACCCTTCCCTGACTCTATCCCCCACCAATCTACTTCTCAGAAAGGGTAAGGCTTTCCATGGGGAGTCAACAAAGTCTGACACTGCATTTAAAGGCAAGACCAAGGCCTTCCTCCCTATATCTAGGCTGAGCAAGGAAGCCCTCTAAAGAGAATGTACTCCTAGATGCCAATCCAGTCACCAGGGATAAATCCTTGTCCCACTGCCAGTGGCCCCACAGACTTCCTAAGCCTCACAACTCTCTCTCACATTCAGTGGGTCTAGTTTGGTTCCCTCACTATCAGTCCAGAGTCAGCGAGCTCTCACTAGGTCAGGTCAGCTGTTTCTGTGGTTATCACCACCATGGTCTTGACCCCTTTGCTCATATTACCCCTCCTCCCTCTCTTGAACTGGTCACAGCCCAGTGCTTCACTGTAGCTATCTGTATCTTCTTCTGTCAGTTCCTATAGACAGTTTCTATAATGACAGTTAAGGTGGTCATCAATCTGATTATTGGGGAAGACCAATTTAGGCATCCTCTCCACTGTTGCTTAGAGTCTTAGCTGGGACTATTCTTGTAAATTTCTGGGAATTTCCTTAGTGACATGTTTCTCTCTAGTCCTTTAATGGCTCCCTCAATCAAAATAGCTCTTTCCTTTCTCTCCCTCTCTGTACTTCTTGAGCATCCTGTTGCCTCATGTTCTCCTGCTCCCTCCTTTTCTCCCTTCCCTCTCTCCTTCTATTCTCCTTCACTTCTCCACCCCACACTCACAATGTTCTCAGGAGATCTTGTCTGTTTCCACCTCCCAGGGGGATCCATCTATGTCTCTCTTAGGGTTCTCCTTGTTCCTAGCTGCTCTGGAATCATGGACTATAGGCTGGTTATCCTTTGTTTTACATCTAATATTCACTTATGAATGAGTACATACCATGTTTTTCTTTCTGAGTCAGGGTTACCTCACTTAGGATGGTTTTTTTCTACTTCTATCCATTTGCATGCAAATTTCAAGATGTCATTTTTTCTTACTGCCAACTAGTACTCCATTATATAAATGTACCACATTTTCTTTATCCATTCTTTGTTTGAGGGGCACCAAGGTTGTTTCCAGGTTCTGACTATTATGAATAATGCTGTTATGAACACAGTGGAGCAAATGTTCTTGTGTTATGAGTGTGTATCCTTTGGGTATATGCCTAAGAGTCGTATTGCTGGGTCTTGAAGTAGATTGATTCACAATTTTCTGAGAAACTTCCATACTGATTTCCAAAGTGACTCTACAAGTTTGCATTCCTGACAGCAATGGAGGAGTGTTCCCCTTACTCCACATACTCTCCAGCATAAGATATCACTGATGTTTCTGATCCTAGTCATTCTGACAGGTGTAAGATAGTATCTCCAAGTCATTTCGATTTGTATTTCCCTGATGGCTAAGGATGTTGAGCAATTCCTTAAGTGTCTGTCAGCCATTTGCAATCCTTCTGTTTAGAATTCTCTGTTTAGATCTTTACCCCATATTTTCGATTGGGTTATTTGATAATTTGATGTCTAGTTTCTTGAATTCTTTATACATCTTGGGTATCAGTCCTCTGTATGACGTGGGGTTAGTGAAGATCTTTTCCCATTTTGTAGGTTGCCATTTTGTCTTATTGACTGTATCCTTTGCCTTACAGAAGCTTCTCAGTTTCAGGAGGTCCCATTTATTAATTTTTGCTCTCAGTGTCTGTGCTGCTGCTGTTATACTAAGGAAGTGATGTCCTGTGCCAATGCTTTCAATGGTGTTTCCCAGTTTCTCTTCTATGAGGTTCACTGTGGCTGGATTTATGTTGAGGTCTTTGATCCGCACCACATCTGTGAACACTGGAGCTTTGGCCCAGACTGCCTCTGGAGAGGCAAACTTCTGGGTTCCTGCTCACAGGGCTCAGCTCTCTAATTTTTGTTTTAATTCTACCTTTTCAGATACTGGAGTCTCTGTATCAGTTTGTTTTCATCTTCCATTTACTTGTCAATGACATCCATCCTTCAATCCTGTCAGTTAGTTTGTATCATGTAACCAGAGTTTTGAGGCATCTGTTTTTGCAATATTTAATTTGATTGTTATTTATCTGTTTGGTTGCATTTTTGTTTGTTCTTATTTTCCCCCTATTAGTATTGAGGCTGCTAGTTTACTGTGTTAGGCATAGTAGATTCTTTTCTAGGTCTTGTGTTCACCTAGTCCCGACATGACATTGATGCTTCTTCTGTGTTGTTGTGATTGTGGCCATCTTTCTTTCTCCTCACTGTTCAGGATTCTGTTAAAGATCTTCAGTTGCCCTAGATTGTGGTCAATTGAATTGCTTTATGTTGGGTTAACTTTATCTTTTAACGATAGAGCAATCTTGGTCAGCAGTTATTAATTTAAGTGCTTGTGATATGCCTGTAGGTAAGTTGATACTTTTTTAAAACAGGCCTTAATTTTGTAACTTTTTAAGCATACATTTAACGTTTGACTATATATTATGGTCTATTTCTTTTCTGGTCATGTTTCCATAGAGCTCTTGATCCCTCTTGGGTAATCATATCTCATAATACTCTAAGTTTGAATATCCATGTATTTATTTTTCTTTGCTAAAATGTGAATATAAACTGCCGAGAGAGAGAAAGAAAGAGAGAGAGAGATTGAGAGAGAGAGAGAGAGAGAGAGAGAGAGAGAGAGCGCTCACCTGGCCCCACTGGAGCTGTAAATGGCATCAGATTTTTAGCCAGAGACACAGAGACATGCAACTAAGATGATACTAGATGGGCATTGAAGTGGATGAGCTTTAGATCCGAGAAACAGTGGATCTAAATGAGATTTTCCTTTTTAGCTTTACGATTATGTGAAAGCGATATTCGTTCATTTGAAGCTTTATTTTTAATTTTCATATTTCCAGGGCAAGAAATATGAGGTACAACAATTTGTTGTAATGCTGGGCGGCAGCAAGGAGCCTGTCAGCAATAGGTTCATACAGCCTAGTAAGCAGGGTGCCATTAAATTTGCCAAGTCAGGTACATTAAAATAGATTTTACCTTATCAAATTTGAAATTACTAAAACCTCACCTGTCCTTTTTTAAATCAAAGTACTCCACATTAAAATAAAAATATAAAACATGACTACTTAGAATCCTATATGATGTGCAAATAGTTTTTAAAGATAAAGGTGAAATTATTAAGTATCTCGGTCAAATCTTAGTCACTGTTGCCATCTTGCCTTTTGCCTGAATCAGAGAACCAGCTAAATCTTATCTGATTCCTCATCCTCAGACAGCTTATTGTTTTAGAATACCAGGCATTGGTGAAACTTAGTGCAATAGGTAAGTAGGAACCGCAATTAGAAGCACAAACTTTACTTGGTATTCAGGAAAGTCAGAGATAGGGTTCAAGCATGAAGTTCTTGTCATCTTGTTTAAGGTAGATTCTGTGGCAGTAATGAGGACGGAGGATATAAAAGGGCAGAGCTGGGTGGGTGAGGGTTCGGTGGGAGGTACTGCAGCTTCGGTGGAAGACAATTAGGCCCTGAGTGGAGACAGACTTGAGAACATTATTTTTAGAAAAGATAAGCGAAATATGAAGATTAACTGGGGGGGGGAGATGAAGGCAAGGTTGCGATGGTCAATGTCTCCTGCTTGGATGAGTGGGCGCTGGGGATTGATGAGAATGCAGACGAAAGGCATCCTTTTATGCACGATAAGTCTGTCAGGTAAACATGTGCCATCAGCTACTGCTTTTAGGGAAAGGTTCTAAATACCTTGCATTCGTAGGTTTTCAGGTGCAGCAGGTTTTGCATAAAGTCAGCTTCCAGAATACAAGTTCAGTGATGGAGAACACTCTCCTCAGTCATTCCAAAAGCTTTGCTGCTCACAAATAGGTGGCGAGAACAATTGGAATCATGATGGTTGTGTCCTCAAGGCTCAGAAATCTGCCAGGACTGAGGAACAGTCTTCAAATATTCCCTTTTGCAGTACAGATGAACTAATTCAACAATCCAGTCTGAGTTTTTACACTTCCAGGCTGGGCTTAAGGAATAGTTTCTCCTACTGAATTCAAGCACACATGTAGGCAGAGACTGCATTAAGAGTGATGTGTTGCCCATAGCCTATCATGGATAGGTGTATCCCATCAATGAAAACCCAGGCAATATCACAGTGTCCTTGAGAACCTTCACTCATGTGGATCCTGTGCAGTGTATTTCTTTCTAATCTGTACTACTGCTTTGTTTTGATGTTGAAGGGAGGCCGCTTGTTGGTTCCCAGGTCGTGAGGCAGCTCAGTCCCAAAATAATCAGACAGAAACTGTATCATTTAAATCACTGCTTGGCCCATTAGCCCTAGCTTCTTATTGGCTAACTCTTACATCTTAATTTAACCAATTTCCATTAATCTGTGCATCACCATGAGGTTGTGGCCTACCAGCAAGGTTTCAGCACATCTGTCTCCCTCAGTGGCTCCATGGCTTCTCTGACTCTGCCTCCTTTCTTCCAGCATTAGTTTTCCCCACCTAGCTCTGTTCCCCTATAGCTCTGCCATAGGCACAAATCAGTTCCTTTATTTATCAGTGATAATCACAGCATACAGAGAGGAATCTCACATCACTTTGAACAGTATTTGAGCTAGTTTACAGTTTGAGCCTTTTATTTTACTCTTAAGTAAGATTCCTAGAGCCTGGCATCACCTGACCCTAACTCTGAATGCAATTCTTTTTTTAAAAAAATTATTATGTATTATTTTTAAACAGTAATGTTTCACTGTGGTATTACTTTGATAATTTTCAACCTTTTGCCCATTATTCTTATTATCACAGTTGTAGAAGAGTAAGCAGATCTCTGATGGGGACATTTTGGAGACATGAGCACCCCCATGGGAATAGAAAATTATTAATGACTCCAATAGGAGGGTCACCGGTTAGTACATGACCCACATGTTCAGCAGGTGACATTTCTTCTCACATTCAAAACACCAGGGTTGCTTCTGCCCCCTCAGACCTGGCCCAGGTTTTTCTGTGAGGTTACTTATGCAATTTAGCATAATAGTCTCAGCATGAATAAAGGCTTAGAAGTGCAGTCACTGTGGAGACTTTAACTAGGGTTGGGGTGAGGCCTCACCCTCAAAATGGTCCAGCATCCAAAGCATATGAGCTATGTGATATTCCTCCTATTACTCTGTCATTCTCCCAAAGATTTTGAAAATGTTTTGAAAATGTGTTCATGCTCAGCTTAGAAGTAATCAGGGGACAGTCTCTGAGCTTTCTGCCAGGAAAACAAGACATCCCGCAACAACAACAACAAAAACTACAACCAAAGCACTTAAAAGTAGGAACAGAGCAAAGATGGAAAGGCCCACCTTAAATCTGGGCCACACCTTCTGGTGGAAGTCTGTATAAGGGACATGGATGTAGGAAGCTTTTATTCTCTGCTTGCCCTCACTCCTGTTGGCAAGGTCATTCCTTCACTGGTATTAACGTCTACCTTGTCACTATTCCAGCATATACTGAAAACCAACTGAGTCATCCATCCTGGCAGACCCAAAATCTGTTTGATTCTTAAACTATCTGTCAGTAGACAGTCATTGTTGGGATAGTCAGACCACAGCCTGTAAGCCACTCTAGTAAATCATATATATATATACATAATTATATATGTATATATTCATTCTGTCTAATGTGTGTGTGTGTGTGTGTGAACAAGTTGTATTCTCCCTCATTTTGGATCCTTTTGTGCACCTTTGACCTAAATGAGAGGAGAGGTCTACCGTTATATCAGAGAAGGGGCAGCTATGTAGGGGATCACTCAGCATGAGGCCTGAGTATTTTTGCAGTCTCCTTAACTATTGTAAATCCTTAGGGTTTTTACCAAAACCTGAACATTTAGCTATGGTGCTATTTTCTGAAATGAAAAAGCAAGTAGGTGGAAGCCACCATTGTGCTTTTCTTTCCTGAAACACCTTTTTGAAATCAAGGATATTGAAGGGCAAGCCTTCATTTTTCCCTCATCACCAAATGAAATGAAAATAGTGTTTAAAAGAAGCTAGTAATCTAAGTTAGTTAGGATATGTGGATGGTATTCCTTTAAGACCATTATATCTCTGTTGTCATCAAACGTGTTTCTTTTCAGGAGGAAACAATGTGTTTCTGATAGGGAGTAACCTATGAGAACAGCAGTAGTTACCTAATCCTGACACGGCTACCTTAGCCTTATCCATGCGACTTTAATGCACTTTCAGTGGCCTTTGGTTTGGGTTTTCCATTGAGTTTTCTAAAACGGTATCGACTGAGTCACTCAAAAAGGAAAATTCTGCTTACCACCAAGTAATGCGAAGCGTTGAGTAGATGAGTTAACTGAGTGGCTCAACTTCAGATGTGTGTACAGTCACCCTTCTTTGATTCCTCTGACTGTATTTGTCACAGAAGAGGGGAGTCACAGCTGAAGAGGAGGATAAAGGCTTCTACATGTAGACTCTCTGCAGAGAAAGGCCTTTGATGAGTACTGATCTTTTGCTTAAATCATAGTATGTGAGGGTAAAGGGAACTCTTTGGCAGGCATTTATCTCTATGTGGAAGGCTAAAATTTACAGGCATGACTAAGCAGCAGCTGATGGTACAGAGATCAAAGATTTCAATCAGTACTTTTTAGTAGACAGGCTGTCTCGGGGACAGTGGTCAGTATGACTGGAATCAGGTCATGTGTTAAAGACAGATATTGATGGTGTTGGGAAAGTGTGTTCCTGATTATGCCTAACAGGAGGAGCAGTGAAGTGAAGCTATGTTCTTTGTCAGGCTTGCTGAGTGGTTGGTGTCCTGAGTTTTGATGAGGTCACAGGAGCCAGATGCAAGGGAAGACGGAGAACAGAGGGCAGCATTGGAGTCTGTTCTGGAGAATAGGGGAAAGTCAAGTATGCATCACCTTGGGTCACTGGAGTTAAACAGTAGGGTTGCAGAGACAGAGAGAAGCTCAGGGTTGAGGGAATGGAGGAAAGCCTTGGAGAAACGGCACCAAATAAAGATAAACAAGTGGCCACTGGGAGGGATTAAAGAAACAGGTGACAACTGGAAAGACCCAATATCAGAGAAAACTCCAAAGACCAGAGTAAATAAGGCAATGAGAAAGGTGAGAAAGGTCAGTACACATGGAGGACAGTTAGAGTGCCCCCTGGTGCCATGAGCCAAGGACAAGAAGCCAGGAAGGTCCACACCAAGAGGAATGTAGAAATTGTTTGCCTAATGTGTCTACTGGCAAGAACTGACCAATTAAGTACAAATTGGAGACCTCTCCCATGGGACCAAAGGAAAGCATAAAGCCAGTGTCGGGAGACTGCTGTGCCTCTCATGTCAGGTATGGTGTTAGTGTTAGTGCGGGAGTTAGTGTGGGAGTGCCACCAACTGATGTGAGTTCACATATCACAGCAAGAGACTAGAGAAAGCTGCCGCCAGGAGCAGAACAGAGGGTGGAATGCTTAGGAGGGTGATGTGGCGTGAGATTCCCTCATATTCTATACTTTACCATACTCCTCTGGTTCTCACCCTGTAACTTTTATCCATTTTACCTTCCCTATGGGTTTCCTCAACCCATTTTAATCTCAGGCCACACTGGGTTCCTGGAATTACAGGGGCCAAGCTAAAATGAAGGTTCTGAAAAGATGGCACACGTTCATAATGTTTTCCAGGAAAAGAATCCTGTCAAGTACCACTGTGGCTCCTCACGCTAAAGCTATAAAACCAGGAAAATGAAGCAGCCTTCAAAGGATTTTCCTCTTTCAAAAAAAAAAAAACATGAGAAATACACATTTCTCCAACTGGACTGTGGAATCCCCATGAATCTCAATTGCAGATGTAAAAAGATGGCAATAGTAAGGGTGTAGAGAGATGGCCCAGAGACTGGGAGCACTAGCTGCTCCTTGGGAGGATCTGGTTGGATGACCAGCACTCACATGACAGCTTATAACCATTTGCAGTTCCAGGCTCAGGGGATCCAAGGCTCACTTTTGTATCCCCCAGTCATAAGGCACACATGTGGTCCAGAGACACTCATGGAGACCAAACTCATATATATACAAAATAATATAAAATCAACATTCATGTACATCTCTGCATAGTATTTCATCATCCAGAAGGTCCTTTCACAGGCAGAATTTCACACAAGTCATGTGAGTTGCATTCCCAAATTCTTCAAACAAAGTTTCCTATCTGTTCCTAGTGTGTTGAGTAGAAGTCATTGATGAAGCCATCAGGGCCTATGTCTTGTTGTTTTGTTTGGATGTGTTTTGCCTTAGTTTCTTTCTCTCACCATTGTAAAATGTTCTTAGAGAAGCAATAAAGGAGAAAGGGTTCATTGGACTCATAGTCTCAGGTTGAAGTCTTTCATGGTAGGCTTGTTGCAGTGGCAGGAGCCTGAAAGAACTCCTTACATTATATCCAAAATTGAAAGCAAAGAATAATGGATTAATGTGTGCCAGTATTCAGTTATGTTCTCCTGTTGTTTCCAGGATCTGTAGGGAATAGTGCCACTCACTGTGGGTTTTTTATCCCACATTAATTACTGTATGAGATAATTCTTCACATTCTCAGGGACTCTTCTCTCATGGTGTTCTATAGTATACCTTGATGACAATTAAAACTAATCATCATATATTTAAGCCTAGATTCATTTTCTTTGATAAAAGTATACCCCTTTAATCCCAATTCTCCCAAAGTAGAGACAGAAATAGGTGGATCTTTGTGAGTTCAAGGACAGCCTGGTCCAAATAAGGAGTCCCAGAGAAGTTAGGTCTGTTTAGTAAAATCCTGTCTCAGGAAAAAACAACTAACTTATCTATTTTTTCTTTACTAACCAATGATCATTTGTATCTTTTAAGTAGTAATCATATTCCATATAAATTATTAAATATGTAGCTATAACGTTTTTATGTCGTGACCTTATTATTTTTAATGTCTATATGAACAGTAGTGATGTCTTTTCTGTTTTTGCATGTTATGTACATGGAAACCAAATCCAGTGGTAGGTATTGTTGAGCTGTGCATTTCCTTGCTATTTTTATTGTCAAATAGCCTGGAATGTTTAAACTCTCCAACTGTGGTTATAGACAGCCAATTTCTTTTTAGACCTTCCAGCTTTGCTTTACATATTTTCAGTCTGTCAAGATAATAAATATTTGTGGTTCATGTTCCATTATGGGGAAATTAATCTTTTACCATAACATAAATGTCTCTTTTTTTTTGTTTGTTTTTAACAATCAAATGACACAGGAACATAAATGTCTCTTTAGCTATGCTAATGGATTGTGAAATCCATTTTGTTTGGTATTTCTACTTTACTGTTGTGGTGTGTGCATGTGTGTGTTCATGTGTGTGTGATTGTGTATGTTCAGGAATGTGTATGTGTGCATGTGGATGCAAGAGGTAATGTTAGGTATCTCCTCCATTGCTTGCACCTTGCAGTTTTGTGAAACAGGGTCTCTCACCAAACCTGAAGCTTACAAGTTTGGCTAGATTGTGCTTACAGGTATACATTGCCATATTCGCCTTTTTCTGTGGGTCTTCATTCTTGTGGGGCAGGCACTTTGCTAACTGAGCCATCCCCTAGTTCCTTGGTTTAGATAATTTTCTCACTATGCTTTTAGGCTTGCCTGTGGTGGTATCTCAGACTGGTCTCAAATTTGCAGTCCTCATATCTTAGCCTACAGAAGGCTGGAATTACAAATTGTGTGACCATTCCTGGCTTACAGGTTTATATCTTAATGTTGTTGCAGCTGGAGATGCTAGCAAATAGAGTATTGGAACATCTAGAAAGCAGTTAACAGACTTAGGGCTGAAAGGAAAAGTAGGAATTTAGAATTCTAAATTAAGTAGATAAATCACTGTAAGGCATACATAATGGCTGGGGTAGAGTGAGCGCTGGCTAAAGCATGTGTCTCAGGGTAGCTGAGGTTCCTTATCAATGTTATGCAAATCATTATAGATTCTCATTAACAATGAATGTGTCAACACGAGTTTATGTGGTAGCTGCCTCCACTTTTCTGCATCACCTACAAAAATGCTCACATCCCATACTCCTGGGAATCAGGTTCTCAGAGGTGCTCATACACCAATTTGCTATACCCACTCTGCAGGTCCCCAAAACTCACCCTCAGTGTTGCTAGTGTAGAAGCCTTTATCCTTGTTCATGCCACTTATGACTCAGCTGCTCAAGAATTAAACTGTCTTATGAGACTTAAAACTCATGTTCATTGACTCATCCCAGCTGGCAATAAGGTAGAATCTCAATTGAGCAGAATATGTATGTGTGTATGCATATCATATGTATGACATTGATCCTGGTAGACAGAAATAATGGCTGTGTCTCCCTTGGACTCACTGCTGTCTGTGAGTTCTGAAGACTTTGTGGACTACTGCCTGACATTGCTATAAAGTCTATGACAGTCCCCTAGCAGGTGGCTCTTACTGTGTGCATCAGTATTAGTTTTATGTGTCTCATAGAAAGGTAATACCCTAGGAAAATCATTCTGAAAAGGAGGCATCAAAGTTCCTCAATTTATACAGTTTCTTCTTGCACTTTCGATGTGAGGATAGGTTGAAATTTTTAATTAACCTTAATCAATTAAGAAGTTACAACATAGTATGAGATCTGTTACGAGGGGACAACCATTCTAGCAGAAAATTCTCTGGGTTCAGTTCCTATGATCTCTTATAGCATTCTGAGCATGCACAGTTGGTACAGTGTGTGGGAAATTGTATATTTATGGCATCGAGAGAGAGAGTTTGTACTTGGTTTTGTTCTTCCTTGCAAATGTATTTACTCACTGAATCAATTACCACTGCAGAATTAACATTTGAAACAGGATGGGACAGGAGACTGAAGTCAGAGCCCAATGTCAGACTGTGTCATTCAGGAGAGAGAACTGTTCTTCAAGGTAAGAGTAGGTTGTTGCTATAGCAACATTTTAATTGATGTTGAAAATCTGAGATCACAAAGGCCAGGAAATGAGGTGTGATCTTCTCAAATGATCCCTCTCTGGGGAACTAGAGGGCTCACAGTTAGTTTTCTTCTACAATGTTCCTTCCCCTCCCAGTTCCAGGTTCTCAAGTACCTACTCCCTGTCACCCTGGGTCTCTAAATGAACCCTGTCCAAATTTAATAGCAAATCTTGCGTCCTGAGTGGGTGATGGTGTGGCTGTTAGCCCCAGCTAGGACTTAGGCAGTGATAGAAGCCCATGAGGGAAAAAACAAACTTGTACTGAAGTCTCTTTGGTTTTGTTGTCTTTTGTACTTATTGTTCATTCACGTTTCATAAACCGAAACTTCCTTACCCTCTTGGGAACTTAAACCAATTTTTCAACCCTGGTCCATATATGCTTGTGAAGATAAATTCCCGCATCTGTATTCATGTCTGGCCTGCAGAGGATTGATTCCATTCAATCTGCCATAAAATGACTGTTTCATGACTGAATTGGTGCCACCTGCAGGGGCTGTTGGGAGAAAGTGTCACATTTTCTGGGCTCTTAAACCTGGCAGACTGTGTCTAACAACTCTCTAGAAGCTATCTAAGCCACCTCCTGAAGTCCAAGGACAAAGCCAGCATAAAGAATAGAGCCAAAGCCTTCCTTATGTCCACTGAGCCCACAGCAATGCTGGGTAAACTGTTCTCCCAGACACCAATTATGAGTCAATGCTTTCCCCAATGATACTGGCAGTGCCAAGATAAGCTCTGTCACTGGCTCTGTCCCCCATAGTTGTCTATGAAAACTTTACCAGCTGTCTATATAGTCGGTATATGAACAGTAATTTCTTTAAAGAGGAATGATTAAATGCAATGATAAAATATAAAATCATAAATTTGTTCTAGAACATTGCGTTTTGAGTGAAAGCATATTAAAAATTTTATTGGAATTAACACTCATACTCAGTTACCATTTATGAAAGTTAAATATTCATTCAGCTTTCATGATAATTCATCTTGTTGTAAATTTAGTGAAATACACTCTTTGAAGGTTACTTAGAAAAGAGCTTTCAGTAATCAGTTACTGTGGCTTTCTATAGCATCCATGCATGACCAGTGGCATCATTACTGCATCTTCCAAGAATTTGGGTTTTTCTGCAAATCCATGTAACAAAGCAAGCCCCAGTGCCACCACACAGAAACCTACTACTACAGAACTATCATGACATTCATTCCTTAAGTCCTTGACATCATGAGGCAGTACTTCTCCCAGTTAAAGCATCTAGATAGGGTTATGTGATGGTACAATTTTGGCTATCAGGTTAATTGGATTCAGATTCCATTAGGGGGCCGGAAACACTCATCTCTGGACACTGCGGGAGTGTTTCCAAGGTGCAGTCACTGAGGGTACAAAGTTCCAGCCTAAATGACCATAGCACCATCCCATGACCTGAGGCCCTGCACAGAATTTACAGAGTGCCACCACCTCCCCTATGTCCTGGTCAGCCATGGAGTGAGTATCTTCTTCTACATGCTTTCATGTGCACACTGTTCTGCCCAAAGACAGAATGAAGTAGTCATGAACTTGCAAATTCTTAAAACCAAATCCCTCTGTTGTCTCTTCCAGGTGTTGGGTCACTGTGGCTAGAAAAGTACCTGGTATAAGTTAGGTAAACTGTCACTGTTCGAGTTCAGTTTAGGCCAGGAAATAAAATGAGATTAATAAGTTCAGACTAAAAATCTGGAGCTTCCTAGAACACAGGAAGACAGAAATTACACTTTTATTCTTTGGGGATTAGACTTAGTCAAGGAGTAGGATGTAGCAGTTGAGAGCTTGATAAATTATCCTGCCACAATGTAAATTTCCAGGCAGAGCGCACGGTACAGCAGGGGCACTTCATGCTGCTCTCGCTGTCTTAGCTCTTCCTCACCCTGTGGCTCTGCACAGCGTGGTAATCAACTCTTCCCCAGAGCCTGGGATTCGGAGTGCAGGGAAGAGCTGTGGGGCTGCTGTAAGACCCTCAAATGGTCCTGGCTTTTCCTAATAAAACTCCAATGATTCTGTTGACCTCGAAAAATTATCAGCATAGATGGGCTGGAGTTTTGAGAAGCAGTGGACATTGTAGGTGAGAGGTTCAGGCAGCCGCTTGGGCACTCCACAATCCTCAGCTTCGAGTTAATCCCTCATTTCTAACTCCTGTCAGGTAGGCTGTTTGCAGGAGGCTGAGCATTGTTACACCACACCTGATTCTAGGGAGATATATGTTGTCCATCTTCTGGTCTCTGGGAGGCCTGTGATTTCTCTACCTCCAGGGTCTCAATCTATGTAAGCGTGTTCACTCCTCACACAGTAGACGTTAAAAGAGTATGATTTTTTTAAAACCCCTGTGGATCACAGGCCCTTATATTCAATGCCATTGTTCTTACCAGAGCACACCTCTTATACTGCAAGCTATACCACTGGAAGTCATAAGGCCATGGGGGATGTTTGGGGAGGGTAAGAACACATGAGCATATTTGAAGAGAAATCATTTCTCATTCGCATTCCCATAGTTTATTTCAACTGCATTTCAGAGATGGGGCAGGATGAGAACTTCCCCCTAAACTGTGTCACCCCTCATTTTAGACATACCACTTACCCTTTGTGTTTTTAATTTGTTCTAACTGTTTCTTTGAGTGCATGGCTGCAGCTTCTTCTAGAACCAATGCCAGTTAGTTTTTAAAAGTGATCTTCTCTTTATTTGTTTGTTTGTCTGTTTTTTGCTTTATTTAAGGTCTTTTCTTTCTTTATTTTATTTCTTCCAATTGTTTGTATTTTCCTGGCTTTTTTTTTTGAGGGATTTATTCATTTCCTCCTATTGTTTGTGTTTTCCTTGATTTCTTTAAGGAATTCATTCATTCCTTCCTTAAAGAAGGCTATTATCTTCATAAAGTTGGTTTTAAGATTGTTTTCTTATTCTTCATATGTGCTGGAATATTAAAGACTTGCTGTAGTCGAATAGCTGAGTTCTCATGGTGTCACATTTCCTTTCTCTTGCTGATTATTCATGCACTAGCATCTAGGTATTGGGTTTCAGATGATTATAGTTCTGGATGATGATTTTCAAGTTTGTATCTGTTGGATCAGTGCTTTGTCTCTTGGTTTCTGCTTCCTTTGATCTTCTAGTATTTGTGGCCTAGATTTCTCTTTGGCCTTCATGACCTCTGGTCCAGCAAGAAGTGTCCTTAGTTAGGTGTTGGACTCCTTGTGTCTATCTCTGCTTTTGGTTCAGCAGGCTGGTCTCTGCCCAAATTGGGGGATGGGACACTGTGATGAAGACCAGAGTGGGGATTGTTTTGGGGGGAACTGAATAAGCAGAGGAGGACCAAGTTTGGACTTCCTATCTGGGAGTCTGGTGGTCAGTGTGGTCTCTGGTCCAGTAGGGAGTCTCTTTCTGAATTGAAGGCTAGAGTTCTGACAGTTGGTATGATGTCTGTTCCCGTCTCTGCCTGCGCTTACCTATCTGTTTTTCTGGTTGGTGTGGCCTCTACCTGTTCTTCTGAGTGGTGTGGTCTGCATCTGTTCATCTGACTAGTATGGCCTGTATCTGTTCTTCTGACTGCAGTGGCCTATACATAAACAGTTGATAATCATCTGTGTGGGGGCAGGAACATGGCAGCAGGTGGGTGGTGAGACTGGAAGGGTTGTCAATGGTTTGGGTCTTTTTGATCCAAACAAAGTGTATGGGAGGGTTCTGGAGGACAGATGAGCCTCTTACCTGTTCTTTTGCCTGGCATGGTTTGTAACTGAGCAGGCGATGTCTGTCTGTGTGGGGGTATGGGCAGCAACATGAGATACCACATTTTCTTTATCCATTCTTCCATTGATGGACATCTCAATTGTTTCCAGTTTCTGGATATTATGAATAGAGTAGCAATGAAACATGATTGAGCCAGAGTCTCATTAGTAGGATAAAGTGCCCTTTAGGCATATGCCCAAGAGTGGTATAGCTGTATCTTGATTTGTATCAGTTCCCTATTTTCTGATATAAACCATCACAGTGGTTTCATAGTGGTTGTATAAGGTTGCACTGCCAACAGCAATGGGGGAATGTTCCCCTTACAACACATTTTCATCATCAGGAACTTTCATTTGTAGTATTGACCTTAGCCATTCTGGCAGGTGAAGGATGCAATATCAACAAATTTTGATTTTGATT
Organism: Ondatra zibethicus; assembly: GCA_004026605.1. Classification (NCBI taxonomy): domain Eukaryota; kingdom Metazoa; phylum Chordata; class Mammalia; order Rodentia; family Cricetidae; genus Ondatra; species Ondatra zibethicus. The sequence goes on from PVIU01000694.1 coordinate 193,644, forward strand.
TACCTGATGGTTAAATATGTTGAACATTTCTTTAAACGCTTCTCAGCTATCTGAATTTCCTCATTTAAGAACTCTCTTTTTAAATTTATACCACAATTTAAAAGTTGGGTTACTTATTTTCCTGATGCAGTTCTTTTTGTTTTTTATTTTTTCAGATATTAGCCCTCTATTGGATGTATAATTAGTAAAATGTATTCTCATCCTGTAGCCTGCCACATTTGTCTGATTGATGGTGCCCTTTGCCAAGCTTTTCAGGTACATGAGCTCCCATTTATTAACTGTTGACCTAAGTGCCTGTGCAATCAGTGTTTTGCTGTGGCAATGAGTTCAAGGCTATTCACCACTTTTTCTTCTATTAAGTTCAGTGTATCTGGTTTTATTTTGAGGTCTTTATTTATTTAGATTTGAGTTTTGTGCATGATGATATGAATGGAATTAACTCACTTGTATTCTTCTATTCAGCCATCCAGCTTGATCAGGACTATTTGTTGAAGATGCTATCTTTCGGTCAGCGTGTATTCTGTCTTCTTTACATACCAGGTATCCTAGATATGTAGACTTATTGGATTATCAGTTTAATTGTATTTTTCATCTTTTCTGTATTTGTAGCAATACTGTGCTGTTTTTATTAGCATAGCTCTGTAGCATAATTGAGATGGTAATATATCCAGGAGTTCTCTTGTCCTTTAGGATTGATTTATCTACCCTGGTACTTTGTGCTTTCCTTATGAAGCTGAACATTGTCCTTTCAAGAAATATGTTAAATTTTGATGGGGATTTCATTGAATCTATGGAGTGATTTTGTTAGAATAACCATTTCACTCCATTAATCCTACTGATCCATGAGAATGGGAGATCTTTGTACCCTCTGATGTCTTCTTCATTTTTTTCTTTAATATCTTAACTTTTTTATTATCAAAGTCTTCCACTTGCTTGGTTAGCATTGCAGCAAGGTTTATTTTTAAGACTATTGTGTTTGATAAATTTTTACCTGATTTCTTTCTTAGTCCATTTGTTGCTGCTATGCACAAAAGCTATTTAAATTTGTGAGTTAATTTTATATCTTGCTACTTTTGAAGAAAGTATTGATCAACTGTAGTAATTTCTTAGATGAATTTTTAGGATCATTTTTTTATACTATCATATCATCTGCAAATAGAGGTACTTTGACTTCTTCCCTTTAAATTTGTACCCTTTTCAACACCTTCAATTATCTTACTGCTCTATTTAAGGCTCTAAGTATTATGTCTGCATTTTATATGCAAGGAGAGAACAGACAATTTTGTCTTATTACTGATTTTAGTCGTATTGCTTTGAATTTCTCTCCATTTGAGTTGATGTTGCATGCCTAATTTCTTTAGAAGGAGAACTCTTATTCATAAGTCATATTCTATGATTTCCAGTGGATATCTGAAATGCTGGATAGCTCCACACCCCTTTAGTATTTGTTTTTCCTGTACATGTTTCCTTGTTATAATATTTAATTCAACACCAGATAACCTAGGAGATTAACAATATGTAATACCAAAATAAAACAATTATAATATTATGTTATGCTATGTGAATATGGTCTCTCTCCTTCATTTAAAAATACCACATACAAAAATTAAATCAAGACCAGGTGAACAATTTAAATAGACCTATAAGTCGTGAGGAAATAGAAGCTGTCATCAAAAACCTCCCAACCAAAAAAATCCAGCACCAGATGGTTTTAATGCAGAATTCTACCAGAACTTCCAAGAAGAGCTGATACCTATACTCCTTAATGTGTTTCACATAATAGAAACACAAGGGTCATTGCCAAAAAAAAAAATCTTAATGTAGACTTGTGACTTTGTGAGCTGATTTAATGCCTATGTGATTACATTGAATAGGATGAATTGTGTGGACATTATGATCTTGTTTCACTTTCTTATGTAAAGATTTTTTGATGTGGAAATATGGATTGAGAGCAGAAAATAAGACACAGGTTTTATAAAAGCAAAAGAGACTTGGAGTTATAAAAATTAAATAAAATGTCTTAATAATATCTAATTGTTTATATGCTAATTTTAAAAACAGAAAATTTTACAAAGTGTTGTTGTTGTCCTTACCTAGGTTATTCAGAGTCAAATTCTAGACTGCTTTATTACCTGGAAGACCTAGTCCAATTGTTTTAAGAAATAACTTTTGGTGGTATAGACTTATATTTTCACCATTTATTAACCATTAAGATATAAAATGTTACGTTGGATTTTGGGTCAGATATCATTCTAACTTTTCTCCCTTAGTTTTAAATATACTTCCTCTATCTGCCTTTTTTCCCTGTCTTCTCTCTATGCTCATCTCAATGACTAAGATATTATAAAGGTGATTCTGGTAACCAACACAGCTACTAAGTGTGGTGATTTAAAGAAAATGGCCCCCAAAGGAAGTGGCACTATTAGGTGTGGCCTTGTTGGAGTAAGTATGTCATTATGTGGGTGGATTTGAAGTCTTTTTCTTAAGATTCATTCAGAGTGACAATCAGGGGAGTTCCCCTGCCTTCTGGTCAAGATGTAGCCAGTGCCATATCTGCCTGCAAGCAGCCATGCTTCCCATCAGGATGATAATGGATGGAACCTCTGAAACCGTAAACTTCCACCTCAGTTAAATGTTTTCCTTTATAAGAGTTGCTATGGTCACTATGTCTCTTCACAGCAATGAAAACTCAAACAAAGACACTAAGTCTCTAATAGGTAACTGAAGGGACATATTAGAAGAATAATATGTACCCCTGGAAGAGCATGCTACTTATAACTGTTTCTAAAGTTTTCTTTTAAAATTCTGAAACCATGTTTAATCATGAATATCAAAAATGATGGAAAATCAAGCCAGAGACAGGGTATAAAAGACTCTGCATTGTATAAAAACTTGAAGAGTAAAAATTAATCTCTCACCTTTTATTTTCCTGGATTATTTGTTTTTTTGTCTAATTTTGTTTCTTTTGAAATTTTATCTTATATAATTTTATAATTGTTTTAGATACCTCTTTATATTTTAGTGATAGAAAAAGAAAGGGTACTATTTGGAAGAAGTGGGAGGTATTTCAGTGGAGTTGGAGGAGGGAAATCAGTAATTAGGATATATTGTGTGAAAAATGTTTAATAAACACAATATATCCTAATTACCCAGATCACTTTATTCCTTTCTCTTCCTTCCAAAGTTGCATACCGTAAATTCTGATTAGGTTAAAATTTCCTATTTCTAATTTCTCTTGGATTTGTTTTTATATGTGACAAACTCTTTGAAATAATCAGTTTTCTATTTTTGAGAAACACATAGTCACATACATTTTCCTCTCTGCTTGTTGTTTCTGTTTTTTTGCATGCCTACTTCCTATTTTGTTAGGGTGTTTGGCATCTCCTGCAAGAAATCATTTACACTTCACTTGCTTTGTTAATAGATTTTAAGATTAAAGTTTTATTATTTCTTTTTACAAAAGTAGAAGATTGTTATTTAGGTAGTTGTATTTACATTAAACACTTATGTTTATTTAGAATTAAGGTTAGCAGCAATATTTTATATGACTAAATTTTATGATTCATAGTGAGTTCCTATCTCAGAAAATAATCAAAAAGACGGACAGAAAATAACTAGTAATAAATGTATCAGCACCTTCTCTCTTACCCATGTATTCTATACTTCCTTGCTCATTTTTTCTCTAAAATCAATATCCTTATCAAAGCCTACAATTTTTATTGTTCTTCACATACCCATGCTTTCTTTCATTTCTTTGAATAATTAATATCTTCTTCAATGCTTTCCTCTCTCTACTCAATAATCTCAGTTCTCTGAATAGTCATCCCAATAGGAGAATATAAAGAAGCATTTTTGATGCTTAGCTCAACTAAGAAGAAGAGCAGGGTCTTATCAGACTCAGAACAAGCAGTGGGAAGCTTTGCTCTTACCTTTCCCACTCAATCTAAGGTACTATAAACAGTCCAATTTATGATTATTATTTCCATGGTAATCGTCCCTTTATTTTGTAGCTTATTCATTTTTTGATACAAATAAAATTTATGATGAATGAATGAGACACTGTTTGATACTGATTACAAGTGATAAGAATGTGAGAACTAATGTACAGGAAATGAAATAAAAGTTATCTTGGGTTTAACAATAGTCATTCTTTAGTGTGTTAAGGAATAGTTAATGATAAGCGTATGTTTTGTACATATTTTAAAGCCTTTGTTTCTTTGGGGAAAATGAAATTATATGTCAGTGAAGAAGCTAATCTTGGTTCTCTGATGCATTAGAATAATCTTCTCAACCTTTCTTTGCCTTGCTTTGTTTCTCCTCCTTTATTCATCTTAATGACATTGCCATTGCCCAAAATGTATGCCATAAATAACAAGAATTCTCACTAAATATTTATCATGGACATCCATAATATCCATTTTTAATTACCAGCAGTCGATGTATAAATCTAGACAATTAAACTCATAAAAATTTCTCCAGTTATTTCCCTTCTAATTTAGCGAGGGAGCAACCACAAGAACAAAGAATAATTTTACATAAAAATTAATGAGACACAAATAATCTTTCTTTGTGCTGCAAGGACAAAATTTGCCATGGACTATTGAACACAAAACTTTGTAGGGAGATAGGAGATCAGTATTTTCTCTTTAGTTTAGAATCTTTTAAATATAAAACTCAATTTATATTGACAGTTTGAATGGTGTAGAACCAAAGATTAAAGTCATGGTGTACTCCATATAAGACAGCTGGAAACCAGATGGTTCTGCCCAATACCTGGGGCTTTAGTGTTCGGTTTTGCCTTCTTGACTTTTGATCTAGCTTTGGTCCAAACTTGATTTGTTCTTCCCTTATTTTCCCCTGTTGAACAGAAATACCTTGTTTATTGTGTGTGAAAAATACATAACATTTTTGTTAACTTTACAAAGAATCATAGTTAAGAAAATTCTTTGACTCTCAGAAAATGTTTTGGAATTTGAACTTTCAGGAACTGTTAAGACTATAAGGAATGCATTATGGTTTAGGAGACAGTTATGAACCTCTGGGAGTCAGATGTCAAATGACATGTTTGAGATGGAAAATAACCCCAGGAGACTGATCTGTTTCCTCGGAGTTCAGCTGGTGGCACCAAGGGACTTGTGGATCATTTAGGAGCTGAGTTCTTTTTGTAAGACTACAGCTTGGAGCTGGGCTGTGGTGGTGTAAGCCTTAAATACCAGCACTTGGGAGGCAGAGGCCGACTGATTTCTGTGAGTCTGAGGCCAGCCTGGTTTACAAGAGCTAGATCTAGGACAGGCTCCAAAGTTATAGAGAAACCCTGTCTCGAAATACACAAAATAAATAAAGTAAAATAAAAAGACTACAGCTTGGGAGTGAACACTGCGGTATTGTAACGTAGACCTGCCTCCTGGTTCACTGAGATCTAAGTAGCTGTTGCATATTTCAGGGTTTACTCAGCTGTGCCTTCCCTGCCATTGTGAACCATGAACCGAAGGAACTCTCTCCTCCTTTAAATACCTCTTTTTCAGTATCTGATGAACGCAAAGGGAAGAGTAACTAGTGTCATGATGCTTGTCTTATTTTTATTGACTGAGACCAAATTTTCAATCACTATGAGATGTGTACGTGTGTGTGTGTGTGAATATGTGTCTATATTTTATTGCATGTGTGTGTGTGTGTGTGTGTGTGTCTGTATGATATGGTAGTCCTTGAGATTTGATTAAAGAGTGGGAAAGAAATCTGAGGAAAGAAATGTATATACATATTAATAAAAACCAAAAGTACAGTATGAACTTAGGGTTTGCAATCAAAACTCAAAGAAATTCAGTGACATTCACTCGAGAATTTTAGAAGCAGAATGAGCACAGTGAATTCTCATGTAAAATGGTGATACCATAAATCTATTAGTGGGTTTCTCAACACAAAATTTATAGTCACTCACATATTAAAATATATTTAAATTTCTGATATAAATAATCTGCCAACCAATATAATTAATATCTGGAAAACAGTCACTCAAAAGTGAAAACATAAATATATTCCTTCCAAACCCCCAAATTTGAGGAAATTCGTCATTGCCAGCCTTTTTTTTTTTTTATAAGAAATGTTGACAGGAGTTCTTAAATCTTACACACAGGAACACTAAACTCAGGAAACCATGTGAAAACACTCATATTAAAGGTAAATATGTAGACAAATGGAAAATTTTGCAGTAAAGGAGCACTGGAGTGTCAGTCACTCTAATTTATAATGAAAAAATGAAAATTAAAACAAAAATAACTACAATTCAAAAATCTGCTAGTAAATATACCATAAAAATGAGTTACTCTGCTCACAAAGTTCAGTGTTGAAGGAACCTGTGTAGCATATGTAGTCTTTAATTTGACACTGTTAAAAAATAAGTGGAAATTACCACTCTATTTATGTAATTATGGAGGAGAGAGAATAAAACTATGATTCTTATTCATGATTGAATATATACATATCTTTTATACATAACATATTGCATGCATATAGAACTATATATTAAAATATTTCTTTACTTATTATTTAGTGTGTTTCTATGTATGTGTAAGCATGCATCTATACAAATGCCTTCAGAGGTCAGGAGAAGGTGTTATAGCCAATAGAGCTTTAGGTGCAGGCAGCTTTGGGCTATAGGGAACCAAGCTGATTCTCTGCAAGAGCAGCGGCTCCCATTCAATGTACCATATTTCAAGTCAAAGTCACTATCTGAGATGCTTTATGTGATCTCTGTGGTAGCATTAATACTGTTCTGCTATGAAACCAATAAAATTAAAGACTAAACATATCACTGTACCAAAATCAACACAACACATGCTAGCACAGCAAGAGAGGGAAAGAAGGAACACAGAAACAGAGACAAACAGAGAAAAAGTAGAATGGCAATAGTTATTCAACAATTACTTAAATGCAAATGGTTTAAACTCTTCATTCAAAAGACAGAAGAGTTGAGTGGATAAAAATGTTAAGCTTCAGAGATACTATTATTCATATAAATTAGGAATGGAAATAACTTAAATGTTCAGTGTATGTGTGTGTCTGAATAAAGCAAATGTGGAAATGTGATATTTCGTCCACCATGAAAGAAAGCCATGCCACATAAAAATGGATCAACTTATATAAATTGTAATGGGTAAATCATACAGAGGACAGTGATACTATTTATATGTGGTATCTGAGACTTTCAAACTTACAGAAGCAGAAGGAAGAATCTTATTTTTCAGATACTGGGAGTAAGGGGAAATGAGGATCTTCTATTTAGCCAGTATTAATCGTTGGTCATGAAGATGATTGTATTCTAAACATCTGTTGCAGAGTGTTGTTTCTATAGAGACCAATATTGTAACATTAAATTGCAAATATGCAAGAGTGTCTGCTATCTTTTACATAAAAGTAAAGCAAAATCTACAAGAAAAATGACGACCATTGGCTTACCAACTCTTGGCCCATTATTATCCACTAAGAAACAGGAAAGATTGTGTGTTATTACTATCTATTCATCTTTTGAGGCTCTCAAAACTCCAACATTTCTGTATAATGACAGAACAATGTGTATAGTGTAAGTTAACAGTGGATCCTGGCACTTGGAAAGTCACAATAATGACTTTTCTGATAGAATTTTTAAAAAGGTTTTGTTTGGGACTGTGGAAATGACTCTCAAGCACATGTCCCATAAGTGTGTGAACTGGAGTTTAAAGTCTTAGAACACATTAAAGTTCCAGAGAGCCATGGTCTTCCACTTGCTATCTAAGTACTCATAAGGCAGAGTCTCCGGACCACAGGGGCTAGCCAAGAAAGTCATTTCGGAGAGTTCTTGTTTCAGTTGCATGAGACATTTCCTTAATAAGTTAGAGAAGGAGGAAGACTTCTGATATCAGCCTTGGCTTGTACATTCATGTACACATATATACACATGCGTCTATGTACATATGTCTACACATATGTGAACATGCATACGTGTACCCCCCACATAAATAATGCAATAAAAGTTGTCCCTGATACAAAGACCCACAGCCAGACATTAAGCAGAGAGAGAGATGGACAGAGACAGAGAGAAAGAGACACATAGACTTGGAGCACTCGGTCCTAAATGGATGTCTCCATTAAATCCCTCCCATGAGATCAGAGGGAACCAACCCAGTGGAGGGGAAGCAGAAAGACTGTAAGAGTCAGAGGGGGTGAAAGACACCAAGAAAACAAGACCTAAATCATTATGAGAAAAAAAAACACGAACTTACAGCAACTAAAGCAGCATGCACAGGGCCTGTGTAGGTCTAGATCAGGTCCTTTGCATATAAGTTATGGCGTCCAGTTCAGTGTTTTTATGGGGTTACTGAGCGTATAAAAGAGTGGGTCTCTGATTCTTGTGCCTCCTCTTGGACTCTTTTTCTTTTGTTGGTTTGTCTTGTCCAACTTGGGTGTGATAGTTTTGTTTTAAATTATTATGCTATATTTCATTATTATCTCTTAGAAACCTGCTCTGTTCTGAGAGACAGAAAAAGAATGCATCTGGATGGAAGGGGAGGATTTCTGTAGTCAGAATATATTATGTCATAAAAGAATCTACTTTTAATAAAAAGAGAAGGAAAAAAATCCTTGGAAAATGTCATTCCTATTGTATCTTCCAAAGAATCTGTCTTTAAAACAGTTTATGACCATGATTCCCTTTAGTGCAAAAGGGGGCCCTCCTGAATGTGTGAATTTTACCTCAAATTCTCTGTGAAAAGAAAATAGGAGAGGTTTTTATTGTTAAACCTCAAAATAGTGCAGAAAGTATCAAAATTAAGTAACGAATATGATAGTTATATAGATAACAATTGTAGCAAAATTAGGAATAAGACAATTTAAATAATATTCTCAATTACTTTATATGGCAGCACATTTAGTGAGATGTAATCATACTCTGTTGCATATTTAAAATATGATTAAAATATGGCTTCTAGTCTTTTTGATGTCTTTATGATTTAGTCTTCAGTTCAAACTATTTGCAAAATGTTGAAAAAAATTCTTGACTGTTGCACTAAGTATTGTTAAATACAGACACATAAATGCATAAATGAGGTTTTATTGGTCCTCATAGTTCTACTTTGCCTTTATAGTGATGCTTCATTATTTTTATGAAGACATTTTATTATATACCTTCAGTGTGTGGAAAAAAATCTCTAAGGCAACAGGTGATTCTCATGTGTGATCTACCAGAGTCATGAGGGAATCTGAGGAGGGCTGAAAAACAGCAATCAGTAGAGCAACGGATGCTCTAAGCAGTAGGAAAAAGGCCAGCCATCCCCAGGACGAAGCAGCATTTGAGAGAGACTCTGAGGATAGTCCTTTTCCCCCCAGGACTCTCCATCCCGGGCTCTCTGTCAGATTGGACACCATGCACTGCAGAGCAAGGGCATCTGATCTTAGTTTTCAATGCTTTGCTACTTAAGCTTCTCAGTGTCCTGCCCTCCTGCACTCCTCAACTGCATCCTTTGCCCTTCTCTGACCCAGGAGCAGTGGCACATCAAAATGGGTCTCCCTGGACCTGTAGTTTCTGCTTGATTCCAGGCTCCTAGGAGAGTAATATTATTTGATAGTTGATTCTCTCACAAAATTATGCCTGGCTGCTGGGATGTTTCTTGCTTGGTTTGCCATTTGAAGGAGACTTCCATGCCCAGACCAAACCACACACACACACACACACACACACACACACACACACGCACGCACGCACGCACGCACGCACGCACGACCTGTGCAGCTAAACTTAGGTATGGGTTACATTTCTACATTGTGTACCTTTTTTCTTTCTTTTTTCTTTTCTTTTTCTTTTTTTTTTTTTTGCTATTTTCAGGTGTCCTTTCATCATGTTAGACTTTCAGAATGTTCTGTAATACTTCCTCTCTTCTGCTCTATGAAAAAGAATTTTTTCTATTTTCTTACTCTGACTCTACCTCATAATTTCACATAGGCCACTTCTGTTCTGCCGTCACACCCTGAAGTTGCTTTGACAGCATTTTCTCCCAATAACCTTTTAATTTTTGATTCCCAAGTTGGGTGACTGAGGTAGTATATAGAAAGACAGAGAAAATGATGGGGACATGCAAAGGGCATCCTCTCTCCCCAGAGTCTGCTTGAAGCTGCTCTTTAGGTTAGCCAGAATTTTAGCACAATTGACATGCTTTTGGTGATAGTTACACACATAGAGATAACGTTCCTTTCATGAGTAGATGTTTTAAGTTATGATTGAATGTTCCAGGCTGAAGGCTAGAATGTGTTTCGATTTGGCAGGGCCTCATTCCTGTTCCACGAATTATCTAGGAGTTTCTATGGGGATTATGAACTTGGTTCATAGTATACAGACCTTCCCTTCCTCACCCCTTGGTTTAGACTTGCTCTGGCAACTCTAGTCTGGTTATTTATATATCAGCAGCCACATTGTGATTTTACCCTTTGAAACTAATAGCGCTCATTCTCCAACCAAAACAGTATATATGGTTTTTGTGAAGAAACTAAACTTAACTCTGTGAGAAGCCCACACCTTTTCTCCTGGCCATGTCTTTATTTTCTCTTAAGTACCTCCTCTTCTCCGAACCTTCTGCTTAAGATCTATATAATAATCTCTTAATCAAGTTCTGCTTCATATATTCTCCCCCTGAAATTCTTTTCTACACCAAAACCAAGGATCCAATTTTACCTGTGTGGAGGTCACTCAGGGTTTAAAGGAATTCATCATGCTAATACAAGCCACAATGTGGGCAGCACCTCCATCGCTGCCATGGATGGAAGGTTCTGAAGGAGTGGAACTAAGCCTCGGTGTCTGTAACTCCTACATCCTGGAAAGTGAAAATACTAATGGTAATGAATTCCCCTCAGTGCAACTGGTCAGGTCTTTCAAAACTTTTTAAGAGGCTGGATTGCTCCATAGTATTTAAGACCCTGATTCACACTCTGTTCTGAAGCCAGACTGCAATTCTGCCTTTGATTGCCAGGGTTCAGCCTCTGAAATAAACTCTATTTGCACAGTTTTTTCCAACAGTTTATCATGGTAATAAAAATTATTTCTCATAAAAAGAACATGTCAAAATTCAAACATCCCAATGAACATTGTCCATGCCAAGCTCATCAGCCCGGAAGCCAGGAATCTTTCTAATGATGCAGTTATTACTGCAAGAAGAGAACTGAATAACAGATTCCTTCCCTGTTTGAGCTAAGAATTCAGAAAGCAATTACTGAATAACAAATTCTGTACATATAACGTAAGATGCTCAAACTAGAGAAACAGTTTTTATCCTTAACACACTTACAGACGTATTACCGAATCTGTATGCAATGAAATTAGCAAGTTTAGGAAAAGTTACAAGGTTAATTATTACATAGGGATATAACTTCAACATATACTTTGTTATTAAATCACGAGGTGTATCTATTGTACTGGTACCTTTGTAGCTCTGAAAATAATTTCAATGATTTTGCTGTTGTTCCATTGACAGATATCATTAAAAGGCTCTTCCATAAAAAGCATATCTAAGTCACAATTATAGCCTTTGTGTGTTTGTAATGAAGTGAATCAGTATGCTTCAATTTTTATATATGTGATTTAATAACTCTAATCCATAAAATAAAAAATGCCATTCCCTTGTTAATTCCTGATTCTGTATCAATCACTTTCATAACTGATTTTAAAACTATTGTCAATAACTAACAAGATATAAGACTTTCAATAATTAAGATATTGCTAGAATAATTGATTGAACAGTTCAAGAAGAGTGTACATGCAGGTGTATATGAATTGCAATACACAAAACCTCTGACACAGAATGGCAGACACCAAAGGAATGAATTTCCTCAAGAGCTTCCCCAAATATTTACTTATTTGCTATGTTTCTGACAGATTAAATTACATAGATTAAAAATCAATTATTAAAAGCTTGGTTTTAGCCTTTTTTGGGTGTTAAGTGGAGTTAATTTACTTCCCAAAAGTTATATAATGTGATGGTCTTTTGAAACATTAAACTAAAGTAAAAATATCAGCAGTGAGAATTGAAGTAGATGCTAAAGTAAGGAGAAAAATACTATGGTTTAGAAAGAAAACAACAGGCTATAAAGGGAACATAATGTCCTACTCAAATAATCATCTATAAATACCAGATTTGTTTTTGAAGAAAAAGAAAGTGTCTTGGGAATAAATGACTTAAACGGCCAATTGTTCTAAGTATTTTCTAGAGAATTATGAGAAGTCAATGGAACATCAACAAATATGATGAATAAATATGTCAGAAAGAGAAGCTTCAAGTTATCAATAAAATGGTGAAATACAGAGCTTTAAAGTGTTAACTAGAGGAGTAAGGACCTGAGCCACTTTTCCTGCCACTGTTCCTTAGATGTTTAACATCCGATGCTGTCGGTGTAGTGAGTTCTGAGCCATGCTGTCAGGAGGAAATGAAGTCTGACCCAGCTAGTCATACTCTTAAAGATTTGTGCTTGCCTTGTGGAACCTCCAGAAATCCACCTTAGTATGTAAGTTCCATTTTAGTCCTCTTATCTGCTCAAGAATATTAGATCTCTTGGTAATTTTCACTGCTTTCAAAGGAAAGTATTCTAATAATATTTATTAAAATTTTAAAATGGCAGGGGCTAGACATGCCACCAAGGTTAGAATGCTTATTGCTTTTGCAGAGGGCCAGCATGCTCTTCCTAGCAATTATTGATTTTAAAACAATATAAAATACAATTTGTGTATCTGTCTTATATGTAGACGTTCAAAGATGGATAACAGCTCCCTATACTTTCATACACTTCTTCACTGTTAAGTTTTGCATAAAATAAATATGGAAAAACTAAAAATAAGAAGTGTTAAGCTGAGTGGTGGTGGCACACATCTTTAATCCCAGCACTCAGAAGGGAGAGACTCCCTTGAACTGGTCTCCAAGAAGTAGCTACAGAGAAACCCTGTTTTGAAAAATCAAAAAAGTTTTTAGTTTAAATTCTATTAGTTATTATTTAAGTTAGCCACGTTCCTTGAATGAGATTGACCATGGGGAGGCTAAGTGGCCATTCAGATGTTACTGTTACATGACAGCACATGACAAGAAGTTACAGGAAGTTCCATCTTGAACTTTGAAGTTCTAGTCCTCATGTGATGGGAATGCACTTTGGTTAGCAATGAATGACAATAACCATTTCAAACTGTATTACCAAGTCTTTTTTTAAAATTGTTTTTATTGAGCTATATATTTTTCTCCACTCCCCTTCCTTTCTCTCCCTTCCCCTTCTACTCTCTCCCATGGTCCCCATGCTCCCAATTTACTCAGGAGATCTTGTCTTTTTCTACTTCCCATGTAGATTAGATCCATGTATGTCTGTCTTAGGGTTCTCTTTGTTGTCTATGTTCTCTATGAATTGTAGGCTGCTTTTTTGCTTTATGATTAAAAGCCACTTATGACTGAGTACATAGGATATTTGTCTTTCTGTGTCTGGGTTACCTCATTCAATATGTTTTCTAGATCCACCCATTTACCTGCAAATTTTTTTATTATTTTTTGTTATTATTTTTTTCTGCTGTGTAGTATCCCATTTTGTAAATATACCACATTTTCCTTATCCATTCTTTGGTTGAGGGGCATTTAGGTTGTTTCCAGGTTCTGACTATGACAAACAATGCTGCTATGAACATAGTTGAGCACATGTTCTTGTGGTATGAATGAGCTTCCTTTGGGTATCTACCCAAAAGTGTCATTGCTGGGTATTGAGGTAGGTTGTTTCCTAATTTAATGAGAAATTGCCATACTGATATCCAAAGAGGCTATACCAGTTTGCACTCCCTCCAGCAATGGAGGAGTGTTCCCTTTACCCCACATCCTCTCCAGCATAAGTTGTCATCAGTGTTTTTTATCTGGTGTGGGACAATTCTGTATTATGTCAATTATGTTCTAAATAAACGCTGATTTCCAGTAGCCAGGCAGGAAGTATAAACGGGACAAGCAGACAGGAAGTATATGTGGGGCCATGGGATTGTTTAGTGACTTACGCCTTCACAGTTCCATAAAAGTTATTACATATGCTACATTTCTTTATCTACTTATTAGTTGCTTGATTCTACATCTTGACCATTATGGAGTCATAGTAAGATATAAAACACATGGTGTCCTGCATCTAATCTAAAAATAACTTAGTCACAAATAACTGTCGCAAAGAATGCTTAGATAGGAAGAGGAAGTCCTGCTATATTGTTGCATTGTAGGGTGGCCACAAAAACAAGATACATTTGAAAAAACTAAAAAGGAAGATTTTAAATTCTTTCACTAAAATGAAATCACAAATGTTTGGGAACACAAAAGGTTTTTCCTAGTTGGAACCTTATATAATCTATACATGGTTCTAAACACTATGCCATGGGATATAAATATGCTATTAATAAAGAGAGAAAGAAGCTCCCTAGTCTGTGTTGAAGGTGCTGTGTATAAAAGTGTTGACATTCTAGTGTAAGGACCTAGCTTGGATCCCCAGCACCCTGTAGACAGCTGGCACTGGCTGGATGCTCCTACAACCTGAGTGCTGTGATGCATAGAGACAGGAGGATTGCTGGACTTGCTTTGCCGACCTTGTTCCTGCTCCTGGGAGAAAATCCATCGAAAAGGAGCAAGGCTGAGATTAATATAGCAGGATCCCTGACAGATGCAAATTTGGCACATACACCCAAATTTACACAGATGTATATACCCCCTCAAACACTACACACTCATACCCCCATCACACATTCCCGCACATTCCCACTTCCAGACATACCACACAAACACCAGACACCCAAACATACCCCACAACTCCCCCCACACCTACAGATACCCCCAGGTACATTTTAATATTAGGAGTTTCAACCCTTAAATGCTAATTATGTATCTTGAAAGTGGAGAGCACTCATGACTGAAAGACTAAGAACTCATGTGTTATCAGGCCAGAGGCAGCTTCAATGCAGTGGTTATCAATGATATAATTACCATATAAAATAATCTCATTTTCAAGGGGGAGTTTTAGGTAAATTATCACATGGACATTTCCTAAATAAACTTGTTGTTTAGAGAATATTACGTTGTTTATCATAATTTGTGCTCTTTATTCTCTCCACCTGTGTTGAATCAATGAGCAAGAACTAGTCTAGGAGAAACTGATTTCTGTTTTATTTTCTACCCAGGACATGGGTTTAAGGAAACTTTGTGTTTTATTTTGACAAGTCTGTTGCTATTGAAATCCGATTGACTTGAGCTTCTGTCAGCTTAGGTACCCCTATACCTCTAGGAAATCTCATTGGTTTCTCAGTGTTTCTAGAAGTTCTGTGTCTGGCACGGTGCCATCCATGTGCCAAGAAGGATGATCAATTCACAGTTTCTGTTCTCTTCCATATGGTCACTCAGCTGGTCCAGGTTTCTGCATGTGCACCACTGTGCATGCTAAGAATGCCCTGGGGAGGTTTTCGAAATGCCAGCTTGGTGATGTGTTCTTCATCAAAGTGGGTGAAGCCCTCAGTAATTTCGGGTTTCGCTATATATAGATCAGCACACAGAAACCAGAGACAGCTTCCTGGTATTGCACCCGTCAAGATTATGTTGCATCTATTTGCTGTGTTTTCCTGGTTCTCTGATTACTTTCCTTGTATTCCCAATTGTTTCTCAGAAACTTCTCAGCAAGTTCTCATTCCCTCAAGTTAATCAACATATATCATATTTAAAGAACCCCCGAAGGCAGCTGTCCTCATACTTAGATTCAATAAGTCTGCCCAAACCAATTTCCTAATATGCATATAACAATCTCCTACAGAACAAATGAAGTAAATTTTTCTGGGAAAAAAATAGCTTCCAAAACCCGTCTGAAAAAAGCTATTTGAAAGGAAAGTCTGAATTTCCCACAGGCCCAATTGTCTTGCTCTGCCCCAGAGAGCCCTGTTCTGGGAACAGTTGGCAAATCCATTGATGCCAGTTTTTCCACTATTCAGGTGAAAAAAAGAGAGTAAGAAAGAAAAAAAAAACAAAACCTAATGTGATTTAAAAAAACATTTTTTCTTATCTTTATGTTCCTTAGTGTTTTGTTTCCAGATCTACTTGTTTTAATTAATTTTGTTAAGTATATCCTTGTTTGATACTATTTAAAAACACTGAACCTTTGGTCTGTTCTGCCATCCAGATACATTTGTTTGCAATTATTAACATGTATTTGGGAAATTTTTAAATAAAGCATGAATCCCCAGGGGTTTATTGTCTGATAAAGTTTATGAAGATTGTTAGCATGCAAAATTCAAGATGTCATTGTTTTTTACTGCTGCGTAGTACTCTAATGTGTATATATTCCACACTTTCTTGATCCATTCTTCCATTGAGGGCAGAAGGAAGGAGAAGATGAACACAGAAGTCAGAACCGCAAGGGATTTGTCCACCCATTGAGATGGTGTGCCCGATCTAATGGGAGCTCACCAAGGCCAGCTGGACTGGGACTGAACGAGCATGTGATCGAAACAGACTCTCTGAATATGACTGACAATGGGGACTGACTGAGAAGCCAATAATAATGGCACTGGGATTTGATTCTACTGCATGTACTGGCTTTTTGGGATCCTAGTCAGTTTGGATTCACACCTTCCTAGGCCTGGATGGAGGCTAGAGGGCCTTGGGCTTCCCATGGGGCAGGGTAACCTGCCCTCTCTTAGGACTGGAGGGGAAGAGGGGAGGGGGAGTGGGGAAGCGGGAGGGAAATGGGAGGAGCGGAGGAGGTGGAAATTTGAATGGTACTATTTATAATGCAATAATAAAAAATTAAATGTGGAAAAAAAATTAAAAAAAAAGATTGTTAGCATGTCTAGGCTTGTGCACTAGATATATTCTTGAAGTTCTGGACCTTTCTTTTTTCCTGTATCACCTCTCCACTTAAAAAGCAATAGGTATGTTTTAATTTTTTTAAAAAATAAAAGAGCCATAGCTGTTAGAGGACCCATAGAGCATGGTTATGATTATAAGATCAGTTTAAGTGAGACATGCCGTTACTGCTGGGGTGGCTTCAAGCTGGACTGGAGGATCAAACCAGCCGGATCTGTGAGCAGAATGCTTCACCATGCTAGAATTCAGCCTCTCCAGTTCAGACTTGCCTGCAGGATTCTCCCATTGCGTTTTCAAGGTACAATTTAAAAAAAAAATGAAAACTTTAAAAAATCTTGTAAGGCTAAATGCTTTCCCCAGAGATACGGAACCAGTTGGGTGTTACAATGACATTTGTGTTCTATACTCATGCTATACAATGTAGCTGAAATACTTATCAGAGTTTGTGAGTTGAGAGTGTATTGTAATAGTTGCAGTTACTATTAATTCTAGCAGATGTCCTCCCTGTTTCTAGTTCAAAATCTATTATTCAGAAGTCATTGATCTTTAACTGATTTGCCCAAAGTTGTTAAGAAAGGATTCACTTGTGTAAATTTTATTTGTCTGAGTAGGGTCTCACCATGTAGTCCTGGCTGGCATGGAGCCCACTTACAAACAAAGCTGGCCTCAGACTCAAGGAGCTTCCCTGCTCCTGTATCCTGGGCACCAGAACTAAAGGCGTGTATCCCACAACTTACATATTTATATGAATTTTAACTGTTTTACATAAAATCATGTTTTATAAGTATTTTCTTGAAATCATTTTGCTCAGAGCGTCTATGACAAGTATAAAGTTTTAACAAATGATCAGCTCACATATTCCATAATTGCTTGCAATGTTCCTTTTTGATAAAATAGAAGTGATTACTTATGTATTTAGCTTCTTTAGTCTACATCAGCTCATTCCTTTATTTGGTTGTTAAAATGTACTCTTAATTGTGTTAGTGCCCTAACAAAGAACAAATGTGCTTAATGAAATCATTTATAATGGTCTTACTAATGGGATATTGACTCCTGTTTCTTTTATCCCTTTTCTGACAGCAAGGTGATTATTATTCAATGAGTAATTCTCAGATTGTTCCACATTATCCTGAAGTTACTATTACAGTGATCGCATACAACATTTATTATTAATTATCTTATAGCACTCATGAAAAGTTAAGGAATGATTCTATTTTTTAGGGAACACAGAAAACAGCCAGATGAAAAGAAATATTTAACATGAATAAGACATGTTATACCTTCAAGGCTGCTGAACATGTGTTCCTTAGAAATTACAGTGTGTGGGTTAACTGACAAAAATATTAACATCAAATGAACTATAGCATTTCTCAGAATAACAGCTAATGCAGGTCTGATTCTAAGAGGAGAAGCTTTCTTTCCAAAGTTAAGTGGTTGACTCTGTTGGGCTATATGGTTTCTCTACCTTCAGAGATCCACTGATCCCCACCGACTCCTGTGATAGCTCTAAATATACTTAAAAGTTAAGTGGTTGACTCTGTTGGGCTATATGGTTTCTCTACCTTCAGAGATCCACTGATCCCCACCGACTCCCGTGATAGCTCTAAATATACTTAAAAGTTAAGTGGTTGACTCTGTTGGGCTATATGGTTTCGCTACCTTCAGAGATCCACTGATCCCCACCGACTCCTGTGATAGCTCTAAATATACTTTATCATCAGTGTTTTGCAGCAAGCATGTCTACCCTTTGACTAAGACAGAATTACTGAAATGCACAACTTTTTAATTTTTTAATAAATTAATTTTACATCTCAACCACAGTTTCCCCTTCCTCATCTCTTCCCAGTCCCCACCTCCGCTCTGCTCCCCGTCCACACCTCCATTTCTATTTGGAAAAGGTCAGGCCTCCCATGAATAGCAACAAAACATGACATAACAAGTTGCAGTAAGGCTAAGAACCACCACCCCTCCTTGTTTTAAGGCTGGGCAAGACAACTCAAAACCCAGCTAAAGAGTCATAGACATCTCTTGCTCTAACTTTTAGAAGTCCCACAAAAGACCAAGCTGTATATCTGTCACATATATGCAGAGAGCCTGTGGGTAGGTCAGGACCATGCAGGCTCTCTGGTTGTGCGTTCAGTCTCTCTGAGTGCCTTTGAACTAGGTTAGTTGATTCTGTGAGTTTTCTTGTGATATCCTTGAGCCTTCTGACTTCCTCACTCTTTTCAGCAGGATTCCCTGATCTCAGCCTAATATTTGACTGTGGGTCTCTGCACCTGTTTCCGCCAGTTGCTGCATGAAGCCTCCCTGATGACAATTGGTCTAGGCATCAATCTATGAGTATAAGAGAATATCATTAAGCATCATTATATTGACTTTTTACCCCATTGTATTTGGTCCTATCCTAGGTCTCTGGGCCATCCATTGTCTGTGTCCTGGCACTCCAGGCAATGTTAGGGGTGGGCTAACTCTCCTGGCATGGGTGTCATGGGTTAGCCACTCCCACAATCTCTGTGCCACACTTACCCCAGCACATCCCATAGGCAGGAGAGACTATCAGTTGAAGGTTATGTGGCTGGGTTGGTGTCCCAACCCCTCCAATGTAAGACTTGCATAGTCACTGGAAATGGTCAATTCAGGTATGTATCCCCTATAGCTAGGAGTCTTAGCTGGGGTCATCCTTGTAGAATCCTGGGAGTTTCCTTTGCACTTGGTTTCTACCTCACCCCTAAATACCCTCCTTTTCTAGTTGCTTCTTTCAGCACTTGATCTCTTATGATCTCCATCCAGTACCAGTCCACCCACAAAACTTACTCAATTTTCCCTTCCCCAGAAGATCTAAGTGTCCCTCCTTGAGCCATCATTGTTACCTAGTCTCTATGGGTCTGTGGATTGTAGCATGGTTATACTTTACAGCTAATATCCACATTTTACCCTTTAAAATATATTTTAATGACTATTTTATAAAATGATTAATTTGAAATAAATTAAAAAGTAACTTTACATATTGGACAATATCTGTAGAAATAGCAAATAATATTATGTCATTCTACTTTTTCATACATGTTCCCAATTATACTTCAATGGATTATCGAATTTTATGGTTTAAAACTTTACCATCAATAATGCATTATTTATAATATATACTCTATGAGGTTATTTTTGTTTCTTTTATAGCCTGTTTCAAAAATGAAAAATTCAAAATGATGAAAGAAAAGTCAGTATTTTTGTTATACTTTTCAGTATAGCTTTTTTATTTCAGTTTGTTTAAAAATAGTATGTATACACTAAAGTCCACAGTCACATTGGGATTTTTAAGGTGTAAGCCAAAAATCATGTTATGACCTTGTCATTATTGTGTGAGAGGGCAAAAATAAATATAAAAATAGAATACTTGATCTCTGTTCAATCGTCTGGGAGAGGAATATGTACAGACAATAGGAACTATGGAAACACACTTTTCAAGGGAGCTCTTCTTTGATCCGGCACTAGTGATTGGGTATGCTTTGCGTGTGTTGCAGCCAAAATCCATGTGCTGGAAGTTGGGTACCCACTGTGGCAATTTTGAGACTATAAAACTTTTAAAAGGTCAGGCAGAAAAAAGATGTCACTGGGGACATCACCCTTAGAAAGGATGAATACAGATCTTAAGGAACCCTGACCCTTTTACAACAGGGAATTGATATAAACCAGGGCTGGAGAGGACTCCTTCTCACTTCTTGTGTCTTTGTTTATTGTTTTCTTTCTCTCCATGCCTTTTCCACACTGCTTCATACCTGGCCCCCTGCCATCTGCCATGCTTCCATGGAGACAGAAGACTGTCAGTGCAGACAGAACTGATGTCACCAACTTTTCTTACTCTTTGAGCCTCTGAACCTGTGACATAAGCAATACTTTTTTTTATATATCCATCTATCCTTAGTTATTTTATTACAGTAATAAACAACAAAGATACATTGGTAGGTAATAGATTGTATTTGATGTTTATGGTTATCCATTCAAGAATACCCTAGCTGCAGAAAAACACAAGTCCCCAGAGTCTTTCTTGCTGTTTCAGCCCATCTGTTACTGGTTGGCCACATCTGTATCTCAGAAAAAAACTGTTGACTGGGGCAGAAATTATTTCAAGATAGACGGCCATGTGTGGGCAAACAACCCTAGAAAGATGAGATCATAAAGTTCTCAAGACCAACTTAACCTGCAAATACTCCTTGAGGTTGTATCAACTCCCTCATCCCCAAGGCCCTTTCCCACCTCTGTAAGAGGCCTGACCGGTTCCCTCCCCTTCATACAGCAACTCTCATGCGGCAGGAAGGGCTGCTGACAGGACTCTGCTGTGGTATTAAACAGCATTCCCTCCTGTTGAGGACAGACTTTGGTCTCTTTGCTGCCTTTTTGTTTATCTGTGCTCTGAAATCCAAAAATAAATGTTAAACTTCCTACAATCCTCTATGGTTTTTGCTTTTTCCTTTTGCATTTCTGTCTTTAATAGCCTTTAAAGAGGGTTTATATTCTGTGACATTATCTCATTAACTGTAGCCCATTGCAACTGTATACAGACCCTGTTGACTAGAGGTCTGTTGATGTTTGTATGTGGAAAACAAATAACCTGATGCTCCAATTATGACTTCCAATTTATTCAGCTTTTCAGTGTTGTAAGGCTGGGGATGATAGATTTCAGGCTCTACTTGTCAGAGCTGAAATGAGAAAGACCATTCTGTTTTAATCTGTCTTCTTGTTACTGTGAGTGGGTTGGGCACTTTACATGCTAAGTTCCAGAGCAGCTCCTCTAGGTATGTGGAATCTCTCTTTAAGTTTTCAGACTTTCCAAAGAAATAATACCTACTATTGATGGTTTATGACTGACTCTGTAATGTCTGTCATATATGTCTGAGAATGGGTGGGGCTCAGGATATGTTTGTCACATGCCTGTGAGTGGACAGTGCTCAGCTTAGCGGTTTTACTTTGTGGTGTATGTGTTTAGGTCATCATCGGAAAATGGACTCGGTGTGGTGGCCCAGCCGCTCACTCTCAAAAATGGCACCTGTATTTTGTGTTGTGTCCTGGATTGCACACGACCACAGACTTAGTGGTTTAGAGCAGCACCAAGCTGTTTTACAGCCTTGTAGGTCAAAACTCCGGAGCAGGTCTCAGCAGGCTAAACGTCAAGTTCTTGATAGGAACTTATTCTTACTGGAGTCTCTAGGGAATAATAAGCTGTCCCTTCCTGCAAATTCCAGTTGTGCCAAGACTCTAGCTTTTTCACAGATTAGAAATTCTATATCAGTCATAGACTGAGTATCTGACATCTTTGGGGCTGTCAACTGTGGTGAATGACATTCCCAGATCACCCTGGAGACTGCACATACATTGGCTGCAGGCTTTCTTCTAGTTTAAAGTTAGCAGTAACAGGCTGAGTTAGTCCCCTTCCCTCCGTTCTTTTAATTACAATGTACTGCCATTGCATTTGTCTTGTTTTATTGGCTTTTTTTTTTGTAAACGTTATACAAGTTAGCATTATCTGCCATATTTCTAATTTGATTTTAATAGAAAAATCAAAGATAAATCACATTTATTCTACATTTTTTTGTTTTCCCATTTTTTCCTTGACAGGCCTGAAAGTTGCTGTGTAGATCAGGTTAGTCTTAAAGCAGGACATGTCCTGTTTGTATCTCCCTAATTTTGAGATTATCAATGTGAGCAACCATTTAAATTTAAAGATTATCTCTGCATTAATGGCTAATTGCAATCAAGTTCATTGAACCAATATTTACATATGAACAGTGTATCTGTTCCAAAATTTGTAAGTATGTACCCACTGACACATGCATTAATAGACACATGCTCTAGTGTTGATAACCAGCAATCTATTCGGAACCTCAAGGGAGATGTTCTTGGATATTATAAGAAAGGTGCATTGAGTCATCTGAATGTAAAGATCCTTTGACATTGGCAGGGGACTGTGAAGATGCTACCAACATGGCAGAGGCGGATGTTGCTTTTTATGTTTCTACTACAGTAAGGACAAGTCTTTTATAACTGCTAATCTGGAAAATTTCATAAAATAAAGCAAGCATTTAGAAAAGGGCAAGTTTTCTTCTTCCTTTTTAAAAATCTGTAGTTGTGAGAGAGAAGCCACATGGGAGTAGCACGCAGCCTATGAGAGCATCATAGAAATAACACCACTGTACTTTCTCTGGGCTTATGCCATTGCTTAAAATGAAAGCCTTTCCACAGTGAAGAAAGTAGAAAGCATGTTGATTAGAAGCACAGAATACTAAAACTAAGTGGCAAACATGAGCACCAGTAAGTAACAAGATTTGATTAGTGGCAGCTCTTACAGTGACGAGCCAAGGACTATTTTATTACAAAGGACTAGATTGGAAAAACCTGAATACATTACCTGTCCAGGTAAGCGATAAATAAGATGAACTTCTTATAGAAAAAGACCTTTTCTCTCAAGAAAGGTGGGTTTTTACTAGACTCATTCAAATTAATTTTCTTTACGGAGTCTGCTATCTGTTATTCTGACATGCGGTATGGAAAGAGGGCATGCTGAAAACTGCTGCATGCCCCAGTGAACACTCTTTCCATTCGTCACAACGTCAAAATTTAGAATATATCACCTGCATTATAACATGCCTTTCTTGAAAGTCAGTCATTCGAAGAGGAGCATCAAATGACCATTTTTGATGGGCAAATAAGTGCATAGTACTTTATTCTACTTAGTTGAACATTTTATTCGATGACACCTTTCACACGTGGATGTCTACCAGGAGTTTAGATGACCCTCTGTTCTTCCCTCCCTCCCCCTTCCCTCCCTCCCATACTCCTTTCATCCCATCCTTCTGTCCTTTCTTCCCTCCATCCCTTTCTTCTTACATTCTTCTTTCATCTTTCCCACTTTCTTACTCACTCAATCTCTCCCTCTGTCTCTCCCTTCCTCCTTCCCTACTTCCTTCCCTCTCTCCTGCCTTCTTTCCTTCCTCTTTCCCTCTTTATCTCCCTTTATTCCTCCCTTTCTTAGTTATTTGAATTTTATGTGTGTTGTTTTTAAATAGAAGTACTTAGTGACTTCTAAGTAAATAGGATGCAGTACTGTCTTCAAAGTATATCACTTAAAACCAGGACGTCCCATGAATAACTTTGTGACCAAAGTCATATACACTGCTCATCATAGACACATTGATTCTAAACTGTTAATGTGGAACATGTATCAAATTATGGATAAATATATCATACCCATAATACCCTGCAGGGAGAGAACAAACAAGTCACATTCTACCTGACAATGTGGATGAATCATGCAACCACAAATACTGAATGAAAGGAACCTGTTAACCAAACTTGCTTGTTCAATTTGGTTATATCAATTTCAAAGCAGGAAAGTTGCCTGCTAAAAGAATCAACAGCAGGGTGGTGACTGGTGAAGACATTTGAATGACTGCCGCTTGCTTATAACAAAGGAGGGCTTGGCACTTGTTAAATGATAATTGTTAAATGATGTTCAATGGTACATGTTAAATGGGTATATACTGCTTCAAAATTCCCTTGGTTTAGGAACCTATGTGTAATAGCCTACACAAGTTTTTCAGTCAAGAAAAATTAACATGTTGCTGATCAACTGGAAAGTCTGATTTGTATATCTATAATCAAGTTATTGTGAGAATTTTTCTGTAAGTAGCATAATTCTTCAGGCATGATATTTAGACTGAATCTATGCCTTTGGCAACAATGGGATGTTTTATAGAGGCCAGTTTTCTTACATGAATCCAGAATAAGAGTGGAAGTTTGTGATATTTCCTCAACTGTGAGAGGGTTTCTGGTATGTAACTTCACACTTTCCTCATCCTATCTACTGCCAGGCTATGGGAAAACTCTAGTCAGTGCCCTTATCACAGACATTCATGGAGCAGTGGATCCTGCATTCAGCCAAACATGAGTCAAAAACATTTAAACATTGATCCGTGTATTGAACATTCACATATTGTTTTCCTTGTCATTCTCTCTTAAATGTAAAGACATACGCTAAAAAGAAATCCACACCAGCTTAGAATTGAGTGTAGTAAAGGGTTATTCTTTCATGGGTAGACTCACAGATTACAGTCCTCTGCTCCAACGGTGAACAGCAACCAAATCCCACAGCCACAAAAGAGAGCTCTGCTATGTGTGCTTTACATTGTCATTTATAGTATAAGAGGCCACACCTAAGTGAGCAGGTAACTTAAAGCCTACTGGCTGTAGGAATTCCTACAACACCTCCTCCTTTTGTTTAAATATGAGAGTTTTAAGCCAAATACAAAATTATACACAATAAGAACAAATATCAGGCCTAACAATTAGAATTACAATCAGCATAAACAATATCAAGACAGAAACATGTGATAAATGTTTTAATAATTATCCTATCCTAAGGAGTTTATGTATTGTATTATAAATAACTTGGCCAAGTCATGAGAGGAAAGTAACTACAACTATATAGTCTTCAACCCCATTGAAGACCCGAGAAGGGAAATAATATTACTTGAGTAAGCAGGAAGTGCAATCAAGCAACTTTCAAAATGTGCAACAAATGACAGAGAACTGGCTACCTGGGCAATCACCCAAAGTCTCATTTGCAATGTTGGAGCAACCAACTTTGGCTAAGACTAGATTAACTGGAAGACCATCCTGCTTGTACTGTCTGGAAATTGTGCATTTTGTCACTGGTCAATGCATGGGTAGTTCCTTGTCCTAAGGAAAATTTAACGTTTACATGAGGATACCAACAAATTATGTGTAAATACTATGTCATTTACACATAAAGACCTTGAGTATGTGCAAAGTTGGGTATCTTGGAGGGGCCCTGAAATAATTACTCCGTGCAAAGTGAGAATCAGCTATATTCCTATTGTGTAAAAACAAATACTTTGTGTCTAGAAAATCTATGGTAACTTGAAAAATAATGTTTATGAAATATAAACATATATTACCACTATATAACTCTTAATTCATAGAAATGTTTTTGAGAAAATGTTTGAGAAAACATGTACAATGGACAGAAGTTTTGCTATTCACATTTATATGAGCATTTCCAGTTTCTTCTCAACTTATTGTCTGTATTGATACAATTTTCTGAAAATATCTCTTGCTTTCAAAGACACTAAATTTCCAGTGGGCCTTACAGTCAGGTCAATAATATGTCCTATGATAATTTACAACCTTACCTACTACTCTCCTGCTATGTACTCAGCCTGCTTAAGTTTAACCCACCTTTAAGTGAATAGTAAAACAAATCTTAATACGCCTTGGGTTTCCTATGCAATCAGATTTTACAACCTGAGCTAATGAATAGCTTTGATTTTAAGTTATTTACACTTTCATGCAACTGACTCATAATTGTGTCTCTGTGTCTGTGCTCATGTGTTTTGTAGTTACCGTTTACTGAAAGCAGTCAACAAATTGGAAGCCACCCAGCAAATATCCACAAAAAAATGTTGAAAGCTACTTGCAGATACATCATTATAAGGTGTGTTTTGTTAGTTGGAGTCAAGAAAATGACTTCCTTTCCTGTAAAACTCTATTAAATATTTCTGTAAAGAATCTCTCATTCCTTTCTCATGTATTACTTGCAGCTCAGTAAATACAGAAAAAACCCTTTGTTAGTGATAGGCAGAAAATAACTGGGCAAGAAGTGGAGAATTCAAATTCTGACTTGCTCTTGATTAAATCAATGCAAGAGGAAATCTGTATTTTTTTATTCACTAATGCATAAATCATTGTGATTGTCACATTTTAAGTTTTGCTTGGTGAAGTTAAAACAACTATTATCTGCAATTTTGAATTTACGAGTTTTCCAAGCTTAAGAACGTGTGACCTGAATGTATTTACAGCCATTCATTACTTTTTTATTGATCCATGTATAGTTCACTATCATCTTTCATAAAGTCCTGGCCATGTTCGCAACCTTCAGAGGCCGTTCAGCTTGTTGATGTAAGCGAAGATGCTTGGGTTTCTCCTAGGGCAGAAGCTTTCATGTTTGAATCCTTTAGCACTCATTTTCCTGCAGTTAAAAGTAAAGCAGCTGTGGTTATAAAGTCGACAAGGAAGCCTGGCCTTAGTTTATGCCCATGGGGTTCTGATGCTTTCGTTCTTTCTCTGCTACCTTATAATTTCTCTCAACTCTGAAAACTGAGAAGCACTCATACTTCTTAGGTTTTCTTGGTGCAAAATTCTTGTTTTGTCATCACAGTTAAGAGATTGGTGGGCAATAGCACTAAGCCTCATCTATTGTTAATATCAGATGGTCCTCATTTTAGGTAGTGGAGGAGTTCAGAGAGCTATTTGGTGGTTATTAAATCCCTGGTATGTAAGCGGAGATGGCTTGTTTGTCCCGGCCACCCAGACCTGAAATAATCACACAAAACTATATTAATTACAGCACTGATAGGCCAATCACTTAAGTGCATTGCTAGCTATCTCTTATATCTTAAATTAACCCATTTCAATTATCTTATATTTTACCTTGAGGCTTGTGATTTCCCAGTAAGGCTCTGGCAGGCTCCAGTGGGTGTCTTTCTCCTTTGGCAACTACATGGTGTCTCTCTGATTCTGCCTACTCTCTCTCTCTACAACTCTGTTTGGATTTCCTGCTTGGCTTTAGTCTATTAAGCAATTGGCTGAAAGCAGTTTCTTTATTAATCAATGACAATAAAACATATTCACAGCATACAAGGGAAATCCCACATCACTGGTAAATTTTACCACTGTAAACTGCCAAAAATATTCTTAAATCTGTAAGTAACACATGATTTGGTTGGCCAACAACAAACATCTTTGATAATTCTACAGAGATCACCTTCTACTTTAAAAGGGATGTTTTAGCCATCCTACCAGAATATATCAAATGACTTTGAAAATTAGTCTTTAAAAAGAATTGGAAAGAGTGGATACAGAAATTCAAATGTTTAAAATTTGTAAATGTCTTTCCCTAATGAAGAAGCATTAATCAGTAGAGGGTTGTTGAAGTTCCATTAGATTGAAATTTCACAAATCTGCATGGAGACTTGAATTGAAAGGCCATCTACTACATCAATGCTTCTAAAATCATCATGTAGGTGACATCTGATGAACAAAGAAAAAGGTGAATTTTTATGCTATCTTGGCGGGGAACACAGGCTAGGCTACTATATCTTCTACAAAGCTGAAGCATATTTGAGGGTTTTATCTCACTGACTGACTTGAAATTTAAATTTACTGACGAATTGGTGATTCACTATTGATTCTAATTGCTGCCTAGTAGCCACTAGATATGGAAGCAGGAAAATACGAAGGAGATAGAATAAATTACTCTTACAATAAAACAGTGCTGCAGTAGGTGGGAGAAGCCTTTCACTTGTTATTTTGTCAGCATTTCTGGTGCTTCTTCAACCTTCTCTGCTGTGCCTCAGAGTCTGGGTCCTTTCCTTTAATGCAGCCTCATTCACAATGGTCTCTCCTGATTCTTTGCTTGGGTTTCTGGGAGCTAATCCTAACATAAATGTACATAAGTCTGCATTCACTCCCAAATTTGACTTGATTGCTACCTGTGTTTCATCAGAGACATGCATTTTCCAAATTGATAGAAGACAGGGTACTTCATTTTTTTTCTTAGTCTTTTATATTTTATTGTACATAATTAGAGAAGTAGCAGACCCAAGATAGGGATGCACCGAGCTGGATTTGTGAAAGGAAACATTTATATTACAAGAACATTGATTTTTTTCATTTTTATTGAATGTTTTCATACAATGTAGTCTAATCACTGTTTCCCTTCCCTTATCCTCTCCCAGATCCTCTCCACCTCACCATTTATCCAACGCCATGTCTTCTCTCTCTCTCTCTCTCTCTCTCTCTCTCTCTCTCTCTCTCTCTGTAGAAAAAAGTCTAGGTTACACAATCAGTATGGAGGTTACTCTTCCAGGTTGGGATGGGGATGGTAAGATAATATAGGTCAGACTCTAGAATTTAGTATTGAGGTAAGACAGATAACTATAAAGCTTTACGCTGTAACAGGAGACTATAGTCAATAATACTCTTTGTTTCTTCCTATATACTAAAAATTGAGACAGTAGATTTTTAAGTGTGTACTACAAAAAGAGTGACTCTGGGATAATGACAATGTTAAATTGCCTATATTTATTAATCATTTCATTATGAATATACATGTCACAAACTCTGCTGCATGTCTACAGTTTATGTAATTACAATGTATTTCATCTTTTAATGGCACTATTAGACATTGTATTCCCTGTGATCATGTTCTTCTACCTGGGACATATATTATTAGTGTTTTTATAATTTGTTACAAATTTGTTTTGCTATATTGTGGCTTACAGTATGAGTATAATTGGAGGCATTTGGGTCCTGTGACTTTCTTACTCAAATAATAAGTATTTCCCTTCTTAACTGGGATGCCAGAGCCACGTGTACATTTTCTTTGATTAATGGTGAAAATCTCTCCAGTCAAAAGCTAGAGGCTCAGTGGCATTGCCCCTTCTTGACCACACAGTCTTCATCCCGTGCATGATCATGAAAAATCATATATAACAATCTGATTTCTGCACATTCCTCTAGTCCATCCATTTATTTGGGTAATTAGGCCAAAATGTAGTTCTTTTCATGCCTGCTTGCCTTGGGTTTTTATCCTTTTTATCGAAACTCCTTTACTTCCATTTCTTTCCTATATTCTTCCCTCTTCATATTCATAAATTGTGACACTTTCATTCTTGGTTATGTTCAGCACAGCATACAGCAGCGAGTGCACATTCAAATATATGAATCTTTTACCAAAACTCTGAGAACTCCTGCATAATACTGTTATATTTGTGTCAGCTCTGTGATGGGATTTGAGTCTGGTGTATGTGACACTAACAATCTAGAAGGCTGTCATCACTTCTCATTCTCGGGGTTCTGCACTCTCAGATGTGTGCATTCAGAGTATTTAAGACTGCCATTGTGATTCCCTTCGGAGAGTATTTTATTCTTTATAGACAATTTAGAAGACAAAAAAATTATTCACTCTAATCCATGATCATGTAGTTGTGGGTAAAATTGTAAAGGAAGGTGTAAGGTCATTTTTACCACACACTGGTGGTTAGACCTGTATGTATACGAGCATGATAGACCCAGTATCACATAAATTCTCAAGGATATTCTCATCTCTACCCACTCATTATGACATATCCTGAATTCATATCCACCAGTTGTTTGCTTTGCTACCCCATCAATCACATGTGTTTTAAATTTAGTTTAAAATATTAGTTTTTCTTCAAAGTTTAAACCACAATTAAGTGTTTAAATAAATAGCTAAAAAGCATGTCTAGCTTTATTAATCAAGTACAACATGCTTAATATGTGTATCTTTCCTTATTTTTCCCGGAGACTTATTTATTTCATTTGTGCGACCCTTGCGATTTATGTCACTTATTACAGTGTGTTTTATTAAGCGCTACTTTTCCTCCAATAAACTCTAAAGTTGAGGCTAAAACCTTAAGTGAAATTAACATGTGTCAAAGCAATAAATGAATGTATAAAATAAATAAATAAATGAGGAAGAGAATATTCTATTTTAGGTTATTAAGGTAATGAGAAACTTTTAATAACTGTTTTTGACTATTAATGATTATTTTTCCCCCCACCATGGGAAGTAGAGGAGACAATAGATACTAGCCTATGGAAGAGACAAAGACCTGTGTTCAGTGGAATGTATGGAAAATGGTTTCACCGGCAATAGCTGTTGCCTAGAAGGTTTTGTTGAAAATCAGTTGACTTTTAATAAAGAGAGTGAAATAAGAAAACAAGTCTAAAATGCTTTAGCTTTTACCTAGTTTGGAAACTTTTGATATAATGTTGGTTTATAATGGGCTCAGAGGGCTGTACTAATCTACCTTAGTTAACATAATCAATACTTAAGAGCTGCAAAATGGTTGAAGCCAGTAGCACTCTGGCTGTACACGAACCCTGGTGTCAGGGCTGAGCTGTAGCACGCATATTCACACATGCACTGTGTTGGAAGATGCCAGTTTCACTACTGCAGAAATGATTCCAGTAGTAGCTCACCTTGTTCTGATGCAGATAATTTGAAGTTTCTGACATTTAAATGGTACACTGGGTTAGGAAGAACTATGTCTTATAAATGGAATTGTTGCCTTTTTTGTTGTTGTTAGTGAGTTTTGTTCCAGGTTTTATTGATATTTTCTTTTTAACCTTAATGGAAAGAAATATTAAGGGACTAGCCAAAAGGGAGATATAAAAGTCAAAAAGTAATGTACTTATGGGCCTAGTGAGTTATGAATCCATTCGAGAGTGGGGTGTAGGAGTGAGTGTCAAAATAATTAGAGAGAAGCTGGAGGCCTGTTCTCTCATTTTTGATACCAGAGAATGCAGGATAAATAGAATACAATTTGAACTTGCCAGGAAATGAGAGGAAATGACTTTCATGACCTACATGTACCTGAGAGCCCACTTTTCACACTCTGTAAGAAGGCAAGTCAGACAAAGAAGCCACCAATTATCATCCTGCCAGCTTGTGTCATATTTGTGATGTTTTCTTAACTGCTGAAGCCATCAGGCGGGAGCCGTTATACAGCACGGCCACAAAGAACGCAGAGAACCTACCTTTAAAGGACTTAATTCAGAACCACAAAGACAGACTTTATAATAAACCACACAACAAACTGGTGAGCGCAGGAGCCATGATTATCTGTAGGCTATTTGACAGCTCCTAACATCATTGAATAAGTTAATTTAAGGACCAGAAATTGAACACCCTTTCAGGTATGCATTCTGAGGACAGTGAGCCATAGATGGGGCATTTGCAACTTACAGCACTGTTGTTTTTTTGCCTTCATCTAGAGGATATATAGTAATGAAATTCAGGTCTAAATGCAAAAGGGATGACTGATTATGCTTTTAGCCCTCAAGAACAAAAATTTAATCATGTCAAAGTACTAATTCTATTTAAAATATACCACAGGTCTTTGATGACAATGTGAAATTTTTCTCAGGGGAAGTATGGTTACATAACACCACAGTAAATATGAGAAGAAACATTATAGCGGGCCATAATATAATTGGTAATAATATTCTATGAAATGCCATATACTTTATAAATGTATTCAAGAACCATTGGTGTTAATAGGAATAACTTGTCATGTAGAAATAGAAACAAGAAGGTGTTTAACATCCAATATAAGCAAAATCAATAGAACTTGGCTTAATGTTCTGTTTGAATAGGCCTTGTAAATGGCTTACATTTGGAAAAAAATCCCTCTTGTCTTGGCATACTTATCAGGGTTTTCTCTGGGTTGCTGTAGAGAGTAGTAATATCTAAACCTCTGTGTCATTATTCCTCAGAAAAGTACTCTGACTACAAAATGCTGTTTTATTTTATTCGTCTTACACGAATTTGAAATAGAGACTAAGAATGTGGAAACTCCATTATTCTGGTTTAATCATAGACTTTCTTTGAGCTTTCGGGTAAAATATTTAACCTTTCTGTGCCTCAGCTTATGAAAGTATAAATTTATGCAAAACAGCTATCATGACCTTCCAGACCCAAAAGAGAAGGTGATTTAAAAATATAATCAGCTTCTCCAACGGATTTATTTTAAATGAAAGCTTTCCTAGGGGTCTTTTCATCACCCAGCTTTGGTTTAGAACACTTGAGATGACTCTACAGAGTCAGTTCCACTCCCTGACCACCAGGTAAGATGACTGGGGCCACCTCAATTCCACGGCAGCTGTGGGTTGGTAAAACTTCCTTCCACTTCGTACATCCAAGTCAGCCCAGTGACATTTGATCATGGTGACATACTCATGATTTCATGTCTAGTTACTGGAAGTGTTGTGAAATCCAGAATTTAATATTTGTGATGCAGATTTACCAATAAATAGCAGCCGCCCTAACCAACCTTTTTCTCCATGAAGCAGTGGGATGCCCCATTCGAGGTCAGAGAAAAGTTGGTAGACCAGAATCAGAGAGCTCTAAAGCAAAGCTGCAAAGGGCAAGGAGGATCCAGTGCTGTCTTATGGAGAGCTGTCAAGGATGTGACTACCCTACTGCCTGCCCGCTTATTCTGAAAAATCTCTCTGGCCTCCTTACTCAGTAGGGTAGTCATGTAAGTGGAGTTTGCACCTGCTCTGAGTTAAGTTGGAGGTACTGAGATTTCAAACAGAGAATCAAAATATGATTTGGATTATATTCCAGACTGAACCCTCTGCCTAGGGCTTCAGAACAGACCATAGAGTTAGACATTTAGAGTTTTTTACAATAATCCAATAATCCATTAAGAAAGCAGATGATGATTCTTCTGCCCTAAATTTATTAATGTAAGTAAATAATAATCGATCAATTAAATTATAGTGTTCAGTTTGAAGTTTTGACATACATAGACATTACAAATGGCGACTCAAGGAAGTTACTGTCTTCACTACTTCACACAGCTTCCATATTTGCTTGTTTATTTTGTTAATAAAAACATTTTAAAATTTTTTATTTATTTTAACATAATTTTTAAAAATGTGTTCTTTGGGAATTTCATGTCATGCACTCCAATTCCACCCATTTCCCAGTTCCTCTATATCTGCTCTTCACCCCTGTAGTGTCTCCCTCAAAGGAAAACTTAAAAAGAAATAACAAGAATAAAATATGAATATAAATCTCTCTCTACCTCTCCATCACCTCTTCATCTTAGTGGTACTGGGAGTCATGGTGTATCATGCCCTATTCACTTTTGTCCGAACAGCTTTACTTGCAAATGTTCATTGTGTAGCGTGGTGCTGGTCAGGTTCAAGGCCTCTGGCTTCTGATACACCATCAGTACTGGATGCTCACTGATTCTCCTCTCAGATATCTTGCTGTTGCCCTGAGTCATAGAGATTCTGAAGCTGTGTTTCTGCAGGACCAGTCCCTTCATGCACGGCAGCAGATCACAGATGGGTTAGACGATGGAGAGGACCAACTCAAAGGCCTGAATATATACGCGAGTGGTTGCTGGGACCATTCCCCAAAGGTATGGGGCGGAGCCAGCTCTCCGACACTGGTGATGAGGGTGGGGTCATTTTTCCCACGAGCATCGAACAACTTTCCTATGAGGAGTAGAATCAGCTGTATGGTGCTGGAGTAATTGGGGCCAGCTGTCCATCTAGGGATCAGCTCTCTGGTGAAGGTAGGAAGCTCTCACTGGGCCAGTGAAGGGCAGGACCAGCACAGCCCTAATACTTTAACTCATAGTTCAACACATGGTTCAAGCCATGGCTCATAAGCAATGAGCATCAACACAGACCCCAGCTACAGCAGAACTTCAGACCTAGACATGGCCAACAGCAGCAGCTAGGGCCAGGCCTAACACCATGGCCTCAGCTGACAGCCAGGCCTCCTATATCAGCATGTGGTTAGCAGCAGCATGGCTCCTGAACTCCAACATGGCCCCAAGTGGTGACCAAGACCCTGGGCACTCACAGTCTTCCACTCTAAATTTATTGTTGTAAATACATAATTGCTCAATTAAATTATAATGTTCAGTGTGAAGTTTTGATGTACATAGACACTGACAAATGGCGACTCAAGGAAGTTACTGTCTCCAATACTTCGTACATTTCCCATATTTATTTATTTTGGTAGCATAAACATTTAAGATCTTTTCCCAGTAACTTTAAAGTATATTATTCAGACTTATCAACTACATTCACCTTTTATAATCAGTACTGGGTGCCATTACCAAATTCCATGGTCTAGAAAATTGATAATTAATATAGTTTTGTGTTATTTTAAAAAATAGGTAATGCAACATCTCTAGCTTTTTTTGTTGATGCCCAGCATTCTCGAGATTAATTTGTTCTTTTGAGTAAGTTCTTACCTATTAAGATTACTTTAAATGTAAGCAAATTAAATAAGGCATTACCTCTGGATTTGTACCCAGCTGGGAGCCCTCCAGGCTCCATTGGAAATTTCCATACTTACAGTCATATAGACTTCCTGGTTAAATCCAATAGTTTACAAAACAAAATAAAAAGAAATGAAGAGGAAAAAGGAACCTGTAGGAGGATATGTATGTGTGTTTGTGCGTGTGTGTGTGTGTGTGTGTGTGTGTGTGTGTATGTGTGTGTGTGAAAGGCCTGAGTTGGAGAAAGTTAAGAGATGAAGTAGTGGAAAAAAATCAAGATGTGTTATTACTAAAAATAAATTTTATTAATAAAAGGTGCAACAGATACCGAATAACAAGCTTTCTGTATAAAATATGATTTTCTATATGAAATTATATAATATGCAGTATTTAATTTCAACATACAAATTATAGATATCGTATTCACCATATTTAAAAATATATATTGTAGAAGCCAAGATCCAGCTTTCTGCTGTCTTCAGTCAGTGCATTCTCACTCTAAAGAACAAACACTGAAAGGGAAATGATAGGAAAAAGGTATTTCATGAAACTGGTAGTCAAAAACTATCCCAGGGGACAACATAGAACTCTACTCCTGACAGAGTGGAATACATATTCCTTTCAAGTTATTCATAGAGTATTCTTCAAGATACATACTTGCTAGACAACAAATAAATCTCAAGAAATTTAAGAAAATGGAAAGTATGCTAAATGGATTTACAATGGAATGCAAAGGATTTGCTTTTAGATTGAAACTTAGGTATGAAATAAAGGACATATGCAAAGCTTTTGACCTAAGCAACTAGAGATCAGCATTAAGTGTAACAAAACGAAGTGAACCCATGGATCTAGATAAATTAGGAGTTTTAATTTAGGTACATTAGGAGAATAATACATGCTATTTTCAAACCACAAATGACACAGATTGACATGGAGGCTCATGTTTGTAATCCTAACACTTGGAGAGCAGATGCAGGAAAGTTTCCAAGCGTTCAGTGCTGGCATGGCAATGTAACAGGGTCAGTCTGGACTGTGGTGTAAAATTTTGTCGCCAAAACAAATTTAAAAAATCAAACTAAAAAATGATCCAAAGACAGTAACATATTCAGGTTTGATGTTACAGAGTTATCCAAACTGGGTATGAGGCTTTGGGAAACATCAGACTGCCCATAAAGCTAAGAAACTTGGGTCAGATCATCAAAGATGTGAGTGTGAAAGAAAAAAATATATATATTTATGGCTTTGTTCCTGGGGCACTTTCACAGAGAGAGACCAGGTTGATAAATGAGGAACTACAAAGGAGCATGGGAATTATTACAGATAGACAGAGAAACTGAGAAGGGTAGAATAGAGGCCTTGAGAAGAGTTCTGGGAAATGGCCTAGTGAGTTAGTAAAGTCAATTGAGTAAGTTGGCTTATTGAGTCAGTAAGTAGGTTGGATACAGGCCAAATATTCACTTTGGGTTTCAGAAGTCTGGGGCTGTTTGTATCCGTATTAGTAACAGGAGGTGTGTTGGGGAAGAAAGCACAACCTCATAGAAAGAAGACAGGAGAGAAGTGGAGGATGATGAGCGCAGACAGTTCCTCCAAAGTGCTTTGGATGGGTTTGGTTAGATGCTCGAGATGGAGTCCAGGCCATAGTGTTTGCTAGGAAAGAGATCTACTTCTAAGCCACAGTCCTGTCTAAGAACTTTATGCTTATCAGAGAGGAGTAGAAAAATTTCTGAGCAGCCGTTGAGATGTTTAGAATGTGGAGAAAGCTCAGTTCAAGTAAGGACACCAGGGTGTTTCTAAGTGGTTGCTGTGGTTAACTTTAGTTGTCAATCTGATTGGATTTAGAATCACCATGAAAATTACCTCTGGGGTATCTCTGAGGGATCTGAGTGTGTTTCCAGAAAGATTTGACTGAGAAAGAAAGGCTCACCCCAAATCTGGATCGCATCATCCACTGGGCTGAATGAGCATTATAGGAAAACAAGAACGCCAGAGACCACCAGTATTACCTCACTCTGCTTCGTGAATATCCAGTAACGTGGCCACCTGGCCTCTAGATCCTGCCACCGTCCCTGCCACCACTGCAGCCCATGAGCCCATAAGCTCTAAGCCAGAATCAATTTTTGCCCCCTAAAGTAACATTTGATAAAACAAAAAAGCAAAATAAGTGGTTGAGTAGTTGCTATTTCTTTCTTGGAGAAATGAACAGCAGCATTCTTTTTATCAAATAAGAGAAAGGAAATGTTTTTGTGATTTGAGAGGTGGAGTGTAATTAAATGAGTCAGCTAGGAGAATGTATGGGTCTCCTCGAATGGTGCTGAGTACAACAGAAAGCGTCACATTAGAGTCATGTACAAATGTGAGTTTGGGGAATTGCTTCCAATTGTCCATGTTCCATTTTTACTTAGTTTCTTTCCCATCTTTTCTGTTCCTATTACTGCAGGATCTTCTTGTCATCTTTCTAGGTGTCTTTCTAAGACTGACAGTTATGAAAGGATTTTCACATTATGAAACAATGTTGTTTATTTAGGTAATATGCCAGATGATTCCACTCTCTGACAGCCTTCTAAGTAAAAATGAATCCAATTTTCCATTCCTGGGAATATTTCCTCCTGTAGTTTATGACATGTAGCTTCCTCTTGTACATGTTTAATATCCATGACATCTACTGCAGGTAGTGTATATAAAATCCTGTTTCTGTACAACTCTTTTTCTGGAATCATGACTCTTTCTCCAGCTCTGTGCCCTCATTATCTTTTACCAAAATTGCTTTATTTTCTTAAGGACATAGTTCATTGCTTCTCATTTTTATATTCTAAAACTCAATCTACCCACTGTTTTAAATCAGAACTGACAACATTTGGTTTGGACTTAACAATATCCAATGAACAGTGTTGTAAGAAGCCACTTGTTTATTTTCCTGGCTGTCCAGACTCCCAGAGTAATCACACAGAAGCTATATTATTTAAGTTACTGTTTGGCCCATTAGCTCTAGCTTCACCACAAGGTTGTGTGGCCTACCAGCAAAGTTTCAGCATGTCTTTCTCTGGTGGTGGTTCCATGGCTTCTCCTTAACACCACCTCCTTTTTCCCAGCCTTGAGTTTAGTTTTCCCCACCTAGCTCTACTCTACCCTACCAGGCCAAGTCAGTTTCTTTATTAACCAATGGTATTCAAGCATACAGAGGGGAATCCCACATCAGAACAGAATTGGTGTTATACATCTTTGCATATATTTTTGTTAGGGTTTCTATTGCTGTGAAAAGGCATCATGATCATAGCAACTTTTTAAAAGAAAAGCATTTAATTGAGGCTGGCTTACAATTTCAGAGGTTTGGTCCCTTATTGTCACAGTGAGAAGCATGAGAGCATATAGTCAGACATAGTACTGGAGGAGTTGAGAGTTCTACATCTTGATCTTCAGACAACAGGAAGTGAACTGTCTCACTGGGCATGGCTTGAGCATATGAGACCTCAAAGCCTTCCTCCACGGTAACACACTTCCTCCAACAATGCCCTACTTCCTAATAGTGACACTCCCTATGGGAGCACTTTTCTTTCTAATTACTACACTATGTTCGTGTGTCTGAATGCTAACCCCTACGTGAATGCTGATACCGATATATCTGCCTTCATTTGAATGGCCAAGGTTGAAGTTAGATTTCTTCTTCAATATCAGTCTACCTTATATATTGATGCAGTGTCTTTCTTATAACACGACTCAGTCCAGGTCTTGTTTAGGCAGCCATGTTGATGAAACTCCATGGGTACAGACTCAATCTCAAACTTCCTGTGCCTCTGGTTTTTCAAATCTTTCTACCCTCTCTTCTGCAATAGTTCCTGAGCCTTAACTGTAGGAATTGTGCTATATAAGTAACCATTGGGACTGGAAACTACAGGTTTCTTATTCTCTGCATTTTGATGAGTTGTAGTTTTATGTACAATCCTTTTGTCTATTGCAAAGAGAATTTTCTTTGATGAATAGTAAGAACTGCACTTATCCTTGGGCATATACAAAAATGTTTAGAATGTAGTTAGTAATTATTTAGTAAAATGTTAGTTAAAGCAAGGCCTTTTGAAGAACTGAGAGCTTACCTATTTGAATAGTTGAGCAAGCCAGCTTGCCCTGATATTTCCTATAGGAGGCACAGAGGTGCCTGTGCTCACAGACAAGCACTAGGGAACCAGGAATGTTAAGCCCACAGGGTTGTCTCTTCAAAGGGAGAGATGTATAATCTGTTTTCTGCCCACAAGACTAGAATTTGATATGGTTAATAGCCTGGTGACTTTTGTGCTATCTGTATGACCAAGACACAGCAGACCCTCCCCCAGACTCTTATCTTGAGCTTGTTTTCTCAGTTAATGTATAGAACCTTTCCTTACGGTTGATGCCCCTTGCACTTTACAAAGAGTTTCAGTCTCGTCATGCTTGGCTTTGCTGGGCACATGAGATTGAGTTAATTTTATAACCAGGGAACTTTTCACTGAATTGTACTCTGAATAAATATGTTTAAAAGATATGATTAGGGGTCAGTCTCCTGACGTTTGAATCAACATCTACTATTGCATCATGTTGAACTAAACTACCTTCTTGTCTCCTGATAGTAGTTACTCTACTGACCATGATAGTCACAAAGGCACTGAGGTTTCCTCATCTCTGTATCCTGACAACTGGAATGACAGCTGTGCCTCTATGCAATTCTGAATTTTATGTGGGTACCAGAGAACCAAACTCAGTATCCATGCTTGAACAAACAACAAGGATTTGTCCACTGAGACGTCTCCCTGCCCATATTATGGTGCTTTTAACTATCATGAATTTTCTGAACTAAATAATGAGATCTTGCTTTAAAAGAACAATTTTTTTGTTCTGATTTTTGATAAAAATAATTATCATAATAGATGGCATTTTGCTGTTGTATAATTTAATGGTATCCTGTATTTTAGATGTTGTGCTAGTTAAGTTTTGTCATTTTGACCAAAAACCTGATACTTTGAAGCAAATGATGGCCATGGTTATGCCAATTCAAAGTTTCAGAGTTTACCCTATAGTTGCTTAACTCTGGAAACATAAGCAGAATGCCATGTTATCAGGTGTGTACATGGTTAAAGAAAACCCCCAGAAACCTATTAGACCTCATCTTCCAAAGTTTCCAAACCTCCCAAATCATGCCTACTGAAGACTCATACTTTTGCAATCATATATTTATCCAAGTAATTTCCTATATCCTCCACAGATTCCACATATACTGAGATTCATTTGCTTAGGGGTTAGGACTTGATACCAAATTTCACAAAGTTTGTGGGACAAAATAGGCAATATATATTTTTTGAGTGAATGAATAATGAAATGGAGACAAGGCTGCTCATTAGTTCCCGGCTGCCCAGCCCCAAAATAATCACACAGAAACTGTATTAATTACAACACTGATTGGCCAAAAGCTTATTCTTCTTATTAACTAACTCTTACATCTTCGAATAGCCCATTTCTATTATTTTGTATTTTACCACGAGGCTTGTGGTTTACCGGTAAGGTTCCCAGGAGTCTTTTTCCTTTGTAGTCTATATGGCATCTCCCTGACTCTGCCTTCTTTCCTTGTCTTTCTGCATGCAATTCCCACCTTCTGTATTCTTCTCTGTCATAGGCCAAAGCAGCTTTATTCATTAACCAATAAAAGCAACACATATGCAGAAGGACTTCCCACACCAATGAGATGTCTGTAAAGCATTCTTTCTTTATGAATTAAGCCATTACTTCTATTTTCTGCTTGTCATGGACTCTTAATAGAGTTTGTAATTATGAAAGTATAAAAGTGGTTAGCAAACAGCATATCAACTGATGTTGGTAGGAGGTGAGAATAAAAGAACATTAGTAGGTGGAATCTCCTTGATAAACTGTCATATTTTTAATATGGCCATTTATTTTAATGTTTATGTTATGCTTTTATTCTCCATTTTCTGAGATTTGTAAAAGGTGCCTGCCTTTTCTTAATATCTCAGCAGTGCAATAAAGAATATTCTTTAAATATTTTCACTATACAGATGTAATTGTATAACATTCCACTAAAAACAGACTCAAATTTTGGACCTAAATCTTATGAGCACTCTTCTTTAGTGATCATAGCTTCCATCCCCCTCCACTTCATGAACTGTTGAAGTCTATTGGTTTTCTCATACTCCATTTCCTTTTTTTAATGTGTTGTAGTAGTTACACTGCAAACTCAACTTTGGATAAAGGAAACAGAATGAAAACAACTTAGTTCACTTATGTCTGCCTCTCTCTCCTGCCTTCAGACCATCAGAAGTCCCCTGAGGCTCTTCTCCCCTCCTGCCGATCAATACTTCTTGTCTTAATTTAATGAACACTCCTCCATTGATCTCTTTCAGGTGTGGGGCTACTTTATGACAGGTTTCTTGGTTACAGCTCCCTCTTAGCTAAGTCCTCATGGCACCTGCCTTTCTCTGCACAAAGAGCATTGCAACAATAAGAGCTTTGTTCATCACAGGCTAATGTATGATTTTTCTTTTCCTTTCCTTTTAGAAAGAAGGAATGGATTTCTTTCTATTTAATTCTTTAAACTTTAGTTTTTACTTTCATTCTTAGAAGTATCTTAAAAGAAGTTTAAGAATCATATGAAAAAGCAACACAAAGTAGCTATGAATCTTTACAAATTTCTAAAACCACTTTTCTGAAATGTGGGAGTTATAATAGCTTTATTGGGCTCTTCTTTTATGTTATCTCTTGTTACCATAGCAGTAAGCCATTGAACAATTCTATCCCCAGGACACAAACTATTGTCATTTGTATAGAACAAGTAACTTCCATGTCCAAACACAGTGCTGTGTCTTTAGAGTCTGGTGCGGAGAGAAGTGGGGGGCGTTGGGAATGGAGCTAGGAACCATGGACGGCTACTCCCTTGCAACCTTGTAATACATTTTTTTTAACCATGGACGGCTACTCCCTTGCAACCTTGTAATACATTCTTTTTGTTGTTTTTTTTTCTTTTATTTTATTTAAATTTTATTCCATTGACTTGGTTTGTTTCTGTTATCTGCTTTGCTTGAGGTAGATCCCTTTTCTTTTTCTTTCTTTGTTTTTTCAAACATTTAATCACCCCATTATGATATTTCCAAGGTGTAACGAACTCAGAAGGACCATATCTGCCACCTGTAGATTTATAACTACTGCAGGGCTCAATTGCAGAATGAGATGAAAACAACCATTGCCTATGAACGTCAGAGCTCTCTAATGCCATATCAATATCGCTCGAGGCTTAGCATATGTTTCATGTCTGTTTCCAAACTATCCCGTAGGGTAGCTGCCATTCTGTGGTGCTCTAGACTGCTCATTCTCAGCTAGGATGATCTTTATGCCCACATTTCCATCTAGCTGACACAAATAGCTAACCTATTCACAAAACCTATTGCATTTAGAGTAAAACCTTTACTGTTAGCTGTCCATGGATTGTTCTCAAAAATCTCCTGTCTGGTAGGCCTTTCAGTAAAGGCCAAGTTTCTTTCTCCCTCAGCCCTATTTTTGTCCTTTCTTATTTTTTAATCATCTGTTTTCTGTCTCTTTCAATTAGACTTTATATTTTCCTTAGTTGAAACATTTGGTTAATAAATAATAAGCAAGTTTAAATACTCAAATGCTTAATATATTCTTTAAACTCAAGAAAATTATATGAATAACAATTTTTTAAATGAGAATTTCACAAGGTTAATTATAATGACAAATCTTAACTCTGACCAGCTGGGAAGAGGAAGCATAGTTACTACTTTTGGGAGTGCTCCTGAGAGTTCTGTAAACTCTGTGCTCCCAGTTGGAGAAAGTCAGTATCAGGACCTAAGGACAGGAGACTCCTCTGCTGATAATGTCTTTGTGAGCACACCTTACCTGGTCCGTTGTCCAGTCTTATCTCTTCTGCAATCAACACTAACTGGTAGCCTGTCCTTCTTGTCTTCAAGATTTTTCTGCAATGCATTTCTCTCCTCATCAGCCTTGGTGAAGTGGAATGAAAG
The DNA here is from genome assembly GCA_004026605.1 of Ondatra zibethicus. Lineage (NCBI taxonomy): Eukaryota > Metazoa > Chordata > Mammalia > Rodentia > Cricetidae > Ondatra > Ondatra zibethicus. The sequence goes on from PVIU01000694.1 coordinate 236,430, forward strand.
ATATTTAGTATCTGTCCCACTATATGGTGACATCAAGTAAAAAGGAACAATATTCATGGATTTGACCTTGCATTTCTTTCAAGGAAAGAAATTAATCTTCTTATTACATTTTGCTGCTTATTTTTCTTCTCATTTGATTTGATGACATAATTTGGGAAAGGAAAGTATTAGGAACTCTAGGCAATGCCTGCTCTAAACTCTTGTCAGTGTGCAATGAGCTTCTTGGAAATTTATTGAAAGAAAAGGAGAAGGGGAGGGAAAGAGAAGAAGAGAAAGTGTTGTAGGAACCTGCTTGTTCGTTCCCAGCTGTCCAGACTCGAAATAACCACACAGAAACTGTTGTAATTAAATCACTGCTTGGACTATTAACTCTAGCTTCTTATTGACTAGCTCTTATATCTTAATTTAACCCATATCTATTAATCTATGTATTGCCACGTGGCTGTGGCTTACCAGCAAGGTTCTGTCTGGCATCTCTCTCTGGCAGGGCTAAATGGTGTCTCCCAATTCCACCTTCTTTTTCCCAGCATTCAGTTTAGTTTTTTCTGCCTAGCTCTATTGTGTCCTATCACTGGCCAAAACAGCTTCTTTATTCATTAACCAATAAAAGGATCACATATACAGAAGGACTTCCCACACCAAGAAAGGAATTCAAGTTTGTAGAGACTGAAGACATGCTCTTCTCTAATTCTCTCAGAAGTGCTGCTCAGACTGAGAAGGTGGTATCTTTTGGCCTCCGTTTTCTCATCTTATTATTCTATAACACTGGCAGGGGAGACATGGGAAATGGTAAAGGAGAAGCATAAATAAAGCTGTGTGTGGAAGCCTGTGGCACACAGTCTTACTTAAGAAGTGTCACATCTTTTATAAGTAATCTCCTTCAGTCTCTCACTGATGCACATTTGAATGTCTACTGTGTTCTGAGCTAGGTCTGTTTGATGTAAAAGTGACCTAGACGTAGCTATGTGTCCTTGTTGTTGCCTGTTCTGCACCAAGATACTTTGGATTCAGTTCCCATGCTGTCTGCACCTGAAATTCTTCCCTGTGTTGACCATTTGTTCTTACAGAATTGAAACGCTTTCTTTTATGTATATTCTAATAAGGTCATCAGACTGCATTCATGCATGCACTTTTAATACACAATCACTTTGAGAAATAGCCAATTTTTGAAAAGTAACTGATGATTGAAAGGAAAACCTCCAAGAAGTTCTTTTGTGTTCTCAAAAATGCCCTTGCTGCTTTCTTAGCTGAATTGAAATACATCTTCTCATAATTTTGTTTCCTCCTCCACTGCTCATAAATGATTGTACACATAGTGAAGATTTTTTTCTTCTTGACAATTCATTATATTGAATGGCACACAAAATACCCCCATCTGTCTTTTTACAGGCACATCAATACTTGCCTGCTTTGATTGAACTATACACATCAGCAATTCATTAACCTGTAATATGATAGCCCTGTTTTTTCATTACTTCCGTTAATGCTTCTGTTGCTGAGACAGAACTCGAAGTTTCTATCTTGCTATCTAGGTGTTTAGCTTTATAAAAAGGCAATTATTTCTCACAGTCATAAATTTTGACCTCTAGCTAGAAGGCTTTAAATAAGAAAGTTCCATGCCTACAATAATAGCAAACAAAAATTTCCTCCTGGGTTTTTCTTTGTACATTATGGCATCCCTTCCTGTCTTCAGTTACTTTCCCTTATTTTTTAGCTCTCATATTTAATTAAGTTATGGGTTTCAATGGTGATCAAGAGATCACCACCTGCCTTCTTCATAAGTAGTCTTATGAAGTTGTTCCAGTTTACAGGGGAATACGCCATCAGAAGGCATTTATATTGGGTTAGGTATGGGACATATCATCACTCTTCTCTTCCATTTTGTTATATAAAAATTATTTATGTAAGTATAATCATGTTATTGCTTCTTGATAATCAACTCACTTTTATGATAATTTTTTTACTGAGATATAGTACACACAATGTATTTTTTTAATCCAGTTCACTTTTATTCTCTTTCCTCCAACTCTGCTATCCCCTCCACTACATTTTCCTACCACCTTCTTGTGTTCTTTTGTTAAACCCCTAAGTTCACTTAGTGGTGCCTGTATGTATGTTCTTGAGTATAGGACATTCTGCTTAGGAGCCACATTGCCAGAGAAACTGATTATTCCTCCCATAGCAACCATTAATTGCTAGTAGCTCTAGTGGTAGGACTCATGAGCTGCTATCCCATCTGTGCTGAGATTCTGACCAAGATAACTTTTTAAAAATATGTCCCCCCCTCTTCAGTTTAAAGAGAAAGGAGTGATATGCAGCATACAAATGGTATGGGATATAGTCTTTACTAGGGTTCTTTCCATAGTAACTTGTCATAAACTGCTGTGCAATGCCTTGAAGAACTAGGGTCTTTCCTCAGAAGGACCCTAGTATTGTCAGCGCATGGTGGTCTTTCACAGTATGGACACTACTTCCTTTCATCACTCCCTGGTTGAAGGATCTGTGGATTGTTCCCAGCTTTTGCCTTATGTGATAAATCTAGCTATCGTAGGCCTGCATATATTTTTATGGGAATATGATCCTTTGTTGCTTTAGGTTTTGAGCTCAGGAATGTGATTGCACAATTGTAGTTTGAGATAATATGATTTTTCCCCAATGACTGTGTTTTTCACTTTCATCCATAATATATTAGTGAGCAAATGTCTCTGCATATGTACTGGTATTAGTATCTGTATATGTGCACTCAGAGTGCATGCTTCTGTGTTATGTATGTGATATATTTCAGAAACATGTTTTTTTTCCATTTATGTTATTCCATTTCTCAGGGTAATTGTCACTGTGTAAGCTGCCTCATTGGCTGAGTGGCTTCTCAGAGCAGCTTCTTATTTTTTTCAGGAAATATGTAAAGTTGTTAGGCCGTCACCTAGTCTGATAATATCTTGGGGTTACATTAGGCATTTTACAATACCTTTCATATTTTGGGAGAATCTAAACAAAAACAGAAATATTATATTTTTCAGTACCAGGAAGTAAAAAAAAACAACCTTTAATATACTAGTTTTCAGAATAGACATGCTATAAAAAGTCTCTGACACTGGCTCTCCAGTATGCTACTGTCTCTGCCGATTCTGTGATTGGATACTTGAAGACTACTTTAGATTCACTGTGTAAGTGATGCATTTCAATACTGGTTCTTCTCTCTGGCTTTTTCACCCAGTATAATGTTATGCAGTGCATCACACCTGTCAAGATTTCTTTCTTTTCAAGAGTCAATAGCAATTCACTGTGTGTTTCTATCACTTATGTTTGTTTGTTTGAAGACAGAGTCTTATTATCTTGCCCAGGCTGGCTTTGAACTCACTATTCTGCCACTGCCTCTTGAGTATTGTAATTACAGACATGTACTCCCAATCCAGCCCACATTTTCTTTTCATTTTATTGCTTTTTGGCAATTTTGTTAGCTTCCATATCTTATACATTTGCTACATTTAATCTGGGAGGACAGGCCTTTAAAGGATTGATTGTATTTCCGCTAGACATATTTAAACAGGGCCACACACCCATAAGTATAAAATGGAGAGAAAATCGAGAACAGATTCTGGATTTTGGTCATGGTAATAATTTCTTGAATACTACATCAAAAGTGTAAGCAGTAAAAGCAAAAGTAGACAAGTAAGATTGGGGTAATGAAAAAATATTCTGCAAACCAATGGAACAAATAAGAAGAAAGGCCGTAGAATGGGAGAAAACATTGATAAATCATTCATCTAGCAAAAGATTAATCTTTAAAACACATAAGACAACCCTTCAGCTCAGCAGCAAATAAACAAATCAGCTTTCAAACAGATTAACTTCAGTGGGAAATTAGGAAAGGATTCAAAACCATGTTTATTAAGTGATGACAAATTGAAGAGCAAAAAGTTGTTTGGGAAGTTGCTTAACATTGTTAAACATCAGTGAAATTCAAATCAAAACCACAGGGAGACGTCTCTAGAGTCACAAAAACAAACAAACAAGCAAATAAATAAATAATAAAATTGTATGGTTTTTTTAATGAAGGGAGAAAAAGTGTAACAGGATGTGGCTAGATATCACTACTTAGTTTTACTCTTCCTGGACACATTTGTTTCAATCATCATGAAAATGTAACACAGTGCCTCAAACAGATAAGAATGAACCCATTTTAACCTGGAGGATATTCCACCTGGTCGGAGAGAAAAATACCAGATTAGCATTGTGTGAACTGACATGTGTGATTTGCTTGCTCTATGTTAAAGCAACGTGCTCAACTGAGCTGATCATGTGGCTAGGCTTTCAGAAAACTACCCAGGACAGGAGGAAGACACCAGAGGCATCAGGGAGAGGCACAGAACAGAGACACAGATTTCAAAGGGATTCGCAGGTTGGTTTGGAACAAGCCCACCAGGCTGCTTTGTTATAGGTAAATACATCTCTAAGACAAAGAAAGACTCCAAGGTTAGGAAAAGAGAAACCTGGAAATGAGTTAGCATAAAGAAAAATGCAGCCTAACAGTTGCCAAAGCAATGGGGAGTGGTAAGTGGCACCTTAAAGGCAAGACAAAGAGACCGGCCAGCGGGGCGATGTTCTGAACATAAACAGCATACATGGAAGAAGGTTTGTGTGAGTGATTAAGACAATTATCTGTCTTCAGAAGGAGAGCTATATTAATAAAGCAATTTTATAGCAGCTTCATAAGATTTATCTCCCCTCCTTATGCAGAAAGAAAGTAAAGAGGAGCCTGCCAACAAACTATGATTAGCAAGCAATTCTCATTTATATTCTGATGCACTAACTAGTATTGACCCAGAGGAAAGTAGATATTAGGGGAAAGTAAGGCAGCGTGTTGCAAATGAAAATTACTCAGAGCCGAGTTTCAATCAGTTAAGCTCCTTAACAGTAAAAAAGATGAATCCTTTTCACCAAATTTCTTTGGACAAGAAGGGAGAACAGATCAGTCGGTAAACTGCTTGTTGCCCTAGCATGAGGACCTTTGTTTGAGCCCCAGCACCCATTTGGAAGTCTAACCTGACAGTGTGTACCTACAATCTCAGCTCTGGTGGTGGGGACAGGAGGATTCCTGATACCCGCCGGGAAGCCAGTCCAGCCCAATCCAGATTAAGGTTTAGTGAGACTCTATCTTAAAAAAAAATAGAGAATGATCGAGGAAGACACCCATTGTCAACCTATGGGCTTCACATGGGTCGTCGATAACTGGAGATGCGAAGGAGCATGTGATCGCATACACTTTTGAAGCCTGTGAAGGGTGGACCAGCGCACACTTTCATCTGACAGCTACCTAGATATTCTCAGTCTTGGCCATATGTGTCCCTCATTTTCAGGGCAGGGAAATTCTAAACTCCGTGAGGACTCTTTCTGACCTGGACTGTGCTTGTATGATATGTCTGCTACATCATGCTAAGAGACACCCCTCTGCTTGAAGGTTACTATGAAATGTAACATACACAGGAAAAAATGACATGGAACATATAATCAAAACAAAATTTAAAATTCGTTTTTATTGGGAATGGTAGGTAAGTTCTGCAAAGCGATTTTCAAGTTTCCCTGTGCTTGAGACTGTCTGGGAAGGGGGTAGGTATTAAAATGTTAGTCTCCTGTAGGACTGTCAAGGTGTGGGACTCTGATGGAGCCCTTTACTCTTCTTTTTGGGTCTTTTCTAACTCTGTGCCTCTTCTTTCATCTCTATTCACCCCTCCTCTTCTCTTGCCCCTTCCTGCTACTATTTCCTCTGGCTTTTCCTTTCTGTCTTTGTTCCTTTTTCCTCATCCCCCTCCCTCCATCCTACATTCCTTCTCTTTTAAGCTTCAGAAAGTTTTGTTGTTACTTTCAAAGCCCTGAGCAGTGATTTCATTTCTTTTTCAGCTTTTTACAAACATGGTCCCTCTAAAAACGAAGAAGAACATGAGGGTAACCGAGTCAGACCTTCTGTGGTGCCTTTTTCTCTTCTGGCTCCACAAACATCATTATTGTGTGAATCTTCTAGAACAAATCCAGATCTACCCTCACCTCCTTTTGGAAGAATCTGCTTCCACGCTTGTTTTTATAAACAAACATACAGTTAAACAAAACTTCTTTGCTTATTTTGAATTCTTATAATTACATTCTTTAAATAGGAGATTAAAGTTTTCATGAATCTACTTCCCAAAGACTCCAAAACTCTATATCCTTTCTCTGGATATTAGATTTTGGTACTCAAATGATTTAAAAGACACAAACACCTAGATCATACAAGATGTGTGTGTGTGTGTGTGTGTGTGTGTGTGCATAATAGTGCAAAGTGGGACCATTCTTTTTTTGGGTTTTTTGAGATAGGGTTTTTCTGTGTAACCCTGGCTGTCCTGGACTTACTTTGTAGACCAGGCTGGCCTCAAACTCATAGAACTGTCTGCCTCTGCCTCCCAAGTGCTAGAATTAAAGGTGTTTGCCACCATCTCCCAGTTGGGACTATTCTTCTGTGTTTCAAAAATATAGAGATTATTGTGACAACATTTTTATATGTGCGATTCAATCACTTCTGTTTCTCAGAAGGAAAATTCATATGGATAGAAGAGGGGGCTGCTCTTATAATTTCCGATGTTCCTTCCAGGCTGACATGAAAGCTTTGTATGAGATGAACTACCGGCTGTGGCACCGAAGTGCATGGGCACATGGTGTAAGAGGCTAGGAGTGTTGTCCCCTGGAAGTATCTTATGGAAATCCTGTCACCTAGATCAATGCTTCAATATTGACTAAGTCCTGACCCTTAACTGGTTTCAGTCATATACCTCTGGAGTAAATTGCCACTTATTTCAATAATGTTCAACATGAACTGGATATTTAACTTTCTTCCTTAGGAACTGATGTTTGGATTGGATCACAGCACTTACTGCCCAGTGTATTTGATTAATGGTCACTAATGACAGATGTTTCACCATGTATGTTGTAGGAGGCCGCTTGTTTGTTTCCTGGCTGTCCCGACTTCTGAAATAACCACACAGAAACTATATTATTTACATCACTGCTTGGCCTATTAGCTCGAACTTCTTATTGGCTAGCTTTTACATCTTAATTTAACCCATTTAAGTAATTTGTGTATCACCAAGTGGCTGTGGCTTACCAGGTAAAGTTCTGGTGCCTGTCTCTGTCGGGGCTACCTGGCTTCTCCTGACTCTGCCTCCTTTCTCCCAGGATTGAGTTTAGTTTCCCCCCCTAACTCTACTCTACCCATCAGGCCAAACCAGTTTCTTTATTCACCAATGGTATTCACAGCATACAGAGGGGAATCCCATATCACTTGTAGAAGACAGATTTGTGTGCTGTAATGAGTTTTTCAGCAAAAGATGATAAAGAAGCACCAAGCACACTGTTCTCATGAACAGCTTCTGTCTTTTAGACAAACATGCCACCCATTCACAGTTTGTCAGAATGGATAACTCATTCCAACAAAGCACTCTTTCTTTAGGAAAGAGATGTATTAATATCACATAAAAATGGAATCAGAAAAAGACACTTGTCTATAAATGCATAGCTTTAGTTCAGGTAGACTCCAAACAGCTATTATTTTATCAAAAATTAAGTTTCTGTTACGGTTTAAAGGTTGTTGAATAGCAACTGATTGTTACTGGGGTGCTATGTACTAGTGTTTGAGCCAGACACCTTTCCATCAATTTTTCAATTTAAATTCCACCTTCTAAATGATCTGGGTAGGCAATCCCAGTGACCTGAATATGTTAAAGATAAAGGTTCTTCCTTTTAAATTAATATTGATGAAAGTTCACACCAGAACTATTTGCATTTTTCAGAAGTTCTCATCGATGTGGAAGTGATTTATCACAGAACGGGAGCAAAGCAGGTTTTCCAGTGGAGACACGAGAGCAGCTGGAAGGATAAAAGGGTCTTTGATAGCTAATTGACTCACCAATGGTTTATTAAGGAAATCATCCTGACAACAATTCAGTAATGGCTGACCTTTCTATTTCACTCTCTGGTGTTTTAATGAATTGAGAAACATCCTTTCTATTGGATATCCCAAATTAAAATTCTGGAATGGATTTTGGTCTAATTAACAAAATCAGAAGAAAAATTTTATGTATTAAACATGGTAAGGTAGCAATTTGAGTCATGGCATCACTATTTATTAGCCAGAGATGTTAATGTCAGTCAAAATGGTGCTCTATTCAGTTTAACAAATGCATAGTTGAGAACATTAGCAAGACAAGACAAAGGTTACAGGAAAAAGACATGAGAAAACATCAGAGTTCTATATCTATAAGCTGATTTTCCAATACAAGAATGTATTTGAAAAATTCATTAACTGTTGATTTTGTTGTTGTTGTTGTTCAGTTCAACCATTCAAAAGTTTCACAAAATGTTTTCTACATTAGAATGTGTTATTTCGGCAATCTGAATCTGTGTTCCTAGGCCATGGACACTCATATTTGCCTCAAGAATAAAATATCCTATATGTGCTTTGAGGTGATGGCTGTTTTGTGCAGAGATTTGTTTATTCGGCTGCTGGAGCCCCACTGAAAGTAGTGTCAATTGTGTGTTTATGTCTGATTCTGAAACTCCCCTCCTCTCTGGACCCCACGTTTACATGGATTCCACTGTGATCAACACTTGCAATCACCTCCACCCTCATCAGCTCCGCTGGATCTCATCTGTAGAGGGTGTTCTGCCAAGTTAACTGCAATACTGTCAGAATCTAGGAGGACGCTTGGCCTCACGATGCTATCATTGAAGTTTGAGGTAAAACGGTGCCTACAAGCGAGAGTGAGAGAGGATGAAGAAACATAACACGATTTTCTCCCATGCCTCTTGTGTGCTTTGGAGACAAGATCTCCCTGTGTTGTCTAGCTTCCTATTGAACTGAGACTCTTCAGTGTGCTCGTATTCCTGATAGGTATGGCCCTGCCACGGTGGGAGATGGGAGAAACTGTCCAGATCAACTCTGTGGCACAGAACTTGCATTCTTAAAGAGGAACTAGTACAGTTAAATAGACTTAAAAACACTTGTGATGCGTCCAACAGTTCTTTCATTAGTCAGGATTGCTTTAGCTTTCCTGGCGTGTGTGTGTTCCATATAAAGTTGAAGATTGTCTCTCATCATTTGTGAAGAATTGTGTTGGAATTTTGATAGGAATTGACTGAATTTGTTAGTAGCTTTGGGTAGGATGGCCTTTATCACAAAATTAACCCTATTAATCCATGAGCATCAGAGGTTTTTCAGTCATTTTTGTCTTCTTTGGTTTCTGTCTTCAGTGTCTTAAAGTTTTTATCTTTCAAGTCTTTCACTTACGCTCTTAGAGTTAGCACAAGATATTTTTTGACATTATTTTCACAGTTTCTTTCAAGTCCCACTTCATGTGATAAAATTATATCTGACAATGATAAAGTAGCTAAGGACTTGATATTAGAAAGGTCATAGACACTAGAGAAAGACCCAATGCTATTATTCTGTTAATGGAACAAGCAATAAAATGACTCTTCATGGCACAGTGCTATACCCATTGAGCAGAGCATCACTCACTCCCATCAGAGGGGATTCCTCTTGAGGTAGACGGTAATGAACACAGAGACCCAGAACTGGACACTGTGCAGAGAGTCAGGAACTCTAGAGACTCAGCTCTAAATGGAAAGTCATTATCAAGACTCTTCCCAAAGGGCTGAGGGGTCTGTGTAGAAGAGAATGCAGCAAGACTGTGAGAACCAGAGGTGTTGGACACTAAGGAAATAGTGTCTCCAAACACAACAGGAGTGAGGCCAGATAATTCAGAGATACAGTGATGGAGTGCATGAGACTTGCTCAGGTTCAAACCTGAAAAATAAAAATCCCAACACTGAGAAGATTTGATCACAAATTTCCAGCAATAACCAAGGAGCTATTTGCAACTGATAACCTGCTAAGAAAAGCAAGATCAGTTTTCTCTAATAGAATGTAACTGGGCATGTCAACTGTACTCCAGAAAGGCTCTATGCCCAGCAGTAGTTGGCCGATACAAAATGGACTCCATTTTTAATTTATTTGAGTATAGTATTTTTGCTTTATTTATTTATGTATTTATTTATTTTAGTTCTTTTAATTTCCCTTTTTAGGTGTCATTTTGTTTGAGAAAGAAAGAATGTGAACTCCTGTGGATAGGGATGTGGGTAGAATCTAGGAGAAGTTGGCAGATGGAAAATAATATGACAAAATGTGTCGTATTAAATCATTTTCAATACAAATTTTAATTTTAAAGATAGATAATGTATTCTTCAAATATGAAAAGATCTAAGATGAAAATGGAATAAAGTGCCTTTTTTCCAATGGTTATGAAGTTGCCATAGGAAGGAGAAATCAACAACTTTCTTATTTTACTTCAAACAGCAAAAAACAGCTTCAGCAAGCAGAAGCTGAAGTATATGAGACCTTAATGTCAGCATAGGAAAAACAAGCAAACAAAACCCAACTGTTTTCCTTATTTAGATCTTGTCAGTTCAAGCCTCTACTGAAACTTTGATGAATATGTGTCAATGGAGATGAAAGAAACAGATGAGATGCACAAACAAATGTCATTACTTTCATAGTGACTTTGATTTTACTGTTCTTGGATTTTGCTATCCATTGGCTCAAATCTAGGACACACTCACTACAGGGCTCATCACTGTTAGCGCTTTTACCCCATCTGTAAAAATCCTGCCTCAGACTATTCTGATCTTCTGACACAGATCTTCTGTGAGCATTATGAAGGAGACATTTCTATTGCAATGATACAATTCCGCATAAAGACCCAGAATTTGAAAAGACAGAGCAGAGCAGAGAGCATTAGCAAAGAAGAGAACCAGCATGATTCATTTCTAAGTAGTGTTAGCTTTCTGCTATTGTGACAGATATCTGAGATGAATTCAAAAGACAAAAAAGGAGATTATTTCGTCTCACATTTAGAAGGTTCTCTGTTCCACAGCGTTTGGGCTTGTTGTGAGGAAACACATCATGAGGGGTAAAAGCAGAGGGACACTTTTTACCTTGGTAGCTAAGAACCAGGCCAACAGGAAGGGGCAGGGTCCTACTACCACTGTGAAGCACAATAAAATTTGTCACCAGGGCCAGCTCTCAAAGTTCCAGTACCTCTTAATTACACCCCAGGCTGAAGACAGAGACTCTAACAAATGGACCTTTGGGGAACATTTAAAATCCAAATTATAGTGTAAGTATATGAGAGGGTCACAGTGGAAAGGAATTGCGTGCATTCTAGTTTGTAAAACCTGGCAAGTCCTGTGTATAAGGCATCACAGTTCACTGGGAATTAACCAGAGATAGCGCCACTTATAAACAAAAATACTTATGGATTTTCTTAGACATGAATAAATAATTAAATAACTGTGCGATGTCAATGACATCATTTGAATTTAGTTAACTATTCAGACTTTCTTAGCTATGAAGTCTGAAATGCTGAGGGAAGTTACCATTTACATGTCTAAATTCTTCAAAGCAATATTTTTGAATTAACTGTAGTCACCAAGTCCTTATAGCAGGTGGAAATTGAAAGAGAGAAAGAAAAATAAAAGACCTATGTTTGAAGATTGTGTATACACCTCACCTTTTGAGCCTCATGACAGGCCCAAAGTAATGGAACAAACAGCTGGGGACTGAAACCTCCAAAATGGGTCAAGGAAAGTAGATATTTTTGTTCCAAAGGTGATAAACACAAATCACCATGCAAATAAGAAAAAAAAAACAGATGAGACATTTTGGTATGCTAAAAAGAAAGACTTAAATAAACATGATGAGAGATTTGTAGACTAGAGTGAAGGTAATTTGTAATTTTAAACACATATTAGTGATGTATGATGTTCCCACCAGGAGCAGCTTAATAATTTGGAACACATAAAGAAATGTGTACAAGTAATACTGTTAATAGAAGACAATAGAGACGTTGGATGCAGGTCACACTAAAGTCCTAAAGTGTGACTTAAGCTTTTTATTATGTGTATCTAAAGATGGTAGTCTTTATTTATGTGTATCTAAAGATGGCATGTTAGAGTAAAATGTTATGTTGATAAAGAATCGAATATCAAGGGTTTCACATGAGTTTAGCTCTGACATGTGAAGAGATGCCTCAAGTAGAGGGAACCCACCCAAGAGATGTTTCTTATGGATACAAGAGGGCATAGAGCAGCCTTATTTCTAGTAAGCCGTTCAGCATCTCCCATAATCCCTTTCAAAATTACCTTCTACCGTGACAACTCAGAGACAAGCCTGATTCTGCCCAGGGTATATATCTGTTGGCCATGTTCGTTCCGTCATTTTTCTTGGATAAAAAGACTTTAAGGTGATGAGTGATGTATAATTGTTCAAATAAGTAAAGAATAAAATATTCAGTGTAACAACCTTTAAGATGTTTCAAGGTGAACTTTGAATTCTGAAGTGTGAAAAACAATACTTAGAGTTGTGGTTTCTCAGATCAATTTCCTTTATTCTTAAATGAATGTTAAGGAAGTTTATTTAGGACAATTTATGTAAAAGATATTTATTCTATAAAGTAAGCCTCAAGGATCTCAGCTAATAATAATAACAACAATGTAATAAAACAAAAATCAAATCGAAATAGGGCAGAACAAATAAACAGAAGAGAAAGAATCAAAGAAAGAGCAGAAGAAGCATATGGTTTCATACACAGGAGTGCCGTGAAGCTCAGAAACCACAATATATATGCAAAACCGTGGTCTGTTTATCTTCCCTTTTGGTCATAGTTTGCTTACCATAAGCTTGCACGGATATACGCATTTTTCTGAAAACGACAGAACTTCATTCTGAGTGGCCGTTACTATCCCATCGTGAGCAGATATCATCTGGAATGGTTGCCTCCGTTCTTCCCACATCTTGGATACTATGAATGGTACAACAACAAACCTAAAATGGTATGTGTCTCTTTGACATACTTAAGTTGTTTCTTTTAGGTATTTAGTTAGGTACTTTTACTCAGGTAGCTTTTACAGCTGGCATGTTTTTAATGGTTTTGAGGAACTTGAATTCTATTTATCAATATAACTGTGTTCATTTACACTAGTAATAACAGTATGCTTACTCTCATTAGCGTCTGTTACTTTTTGAGTTTTTTTATTTCTTTGTTTTTAGGTTTTGATGGTTCCCACTATAGCTAGGTGCAACGATGCATCTATTCATAATAATAAATTGTTTTTCCCCAAATAATATGTCCTTTGAGTCCTGTGAGATGTCCGAGATAATTGTTAAGCCTTACTGTGTTCTTGGGAATTCTTAACAATTGCTAGCCAGTTTCCTCTTTTAGCCTTTAATATAAGTATACATAATACAACTCTAAATTGAATAGTTTTGTGTGCGTGTGTGTGTGTGTGTTTCTTATTGAAGGCAGGTTTTCAGTTCTCTCAGCAAAGTTTCTCATGGCACATGTATGCATTAGTGTAATGAATGTTGTAAGAAATCAGGTTTACTTTCCGTTCTTCCTTCCTCATTTACAGTTTCTTTGTGCTTATTTCTGTCTTCTCCTTTTGCTTCTCTGGAAAGGATCCTTGTGTCTCAAATAAGAGCACATTTGCAAATTTATACTTTGTAACTTTCTTTTAAAAACAACATTAGATTGTATCTTTAATATGCCCTAGTTGTTTATTCTGGAATTTTAAAATCATTTTCCCCATATACTTGGAAAACATGTGGCCAGATGGGATACACACATGACCTTTGGAACCCAATATCACTGTCACTTGCACTGAGAAATTGGTGTATCACTCCTTGTCTGCAAGATATTGGTAGTTTTAAATGATATAAGTTATGAGAAGAACATATTAAAATTTAAGGGTGCACTAATTAAATTATTATTATTTTAAAGTGAAAATAAAAGGATTGTTATGGGTACTGATAATGGAGGCATATAGACAGGTGCTCAACTTCTGCTACAAGGTTGAAGTGACATGACAGAAATTTAACAAACAAGATCTGAGAGTTTTTCTTCAAAAAATAGTGAAGTGACTCTAAATTCTACATTTAAACATTCAGAATATCTGGTTTCTTTACTCTGTTCACAAATAGAGGTGTCTTTCTTCAACCATGTCACTGCAAGATCATCATTTGCTTGATGTATCGAGTATTGCCTTCTTGTATTCCTGCTGTTATGATGAAGAGTACACAAATAAAGAAGGGCTTATTGAGCTTACAATTTCAGATTAGACTCTTACTCTCCATTATTTCGGTGACATCAAGGCAGAAACTTAAGGAATCAAAGCCACAATGAAGATCTAAGAGAGAACAAATACATGTATTCTCCTCTCCTGTTTTGTTTAGGATTCCTCCCCTCGGGAATAGTACTGGCCACAATGGGCTGTGTTTTCTCATATCAATTAACAAAAAGAAAATCACCTACAGACTTTCCTTAGTAAACTTGATTTGACTAATTACTCAATAAAAGACTCTTCCTATGTGATTCTAGGCTGTGTCAAGTTAAAACCAAGCAAAACATAGTGCTTCTTTAATGTGAATAATGTTGACTTCTAAAGTGTTCAAATAAATCAATCTGCAATTTATATTTTTACATAAAAGATAATCCTATTGACTTAAATATCCTATGAGGTATATCTATATTTTTTTTTATTTTTGGAGGGAGGAAATTTTTTCTTTCAGGAAACTCTTGTAATTGTTTTAGGGCATAGGAACATCAGTTTAAGATTTCCAGGAAGTTAAAGTGGTAGTTAATATTTTATTCTGTTGATTTCATTGATTTCTAGGCAAACAGAGAGATGATTTTCATTTTACAGATGGCACTGCTCATGCTTGATGAGTACAATTTGTCCTTCCAGGATTTAGCAGCAGATTTGCTTCAATCTATGAGAAACGCAGTTGGATATTTCCTAACATTACCTTTTGTTGGAAAACAAATACAATATAATTTATAGTTAGGCAGATGTTCTAACATAATTTTATCACTGTCAGTATGATTCTTTTAGTTTTCACATTTTCCTGTGGAATCAGTAATGCATAAAACTAACATACAGCTTCAATTCTAATTAAAAAGACCAGTGGCCTGTAAATATGAATGTGAGGGTTCCTAAAGAATGAATTGACAAAGATAAAATCAATGAAATAAGTAGAAATGATGAAGACAGTCTGCAGGAAATAGTGAAAAAAGTTTCCTCATTCTTCTCCTTGTGTGGAGATGTGGGATTCCCCTCTGTAAACTGTGATTACCATTAATGAATAAAGAAACTTTGGACCTATAGCAGAGCAGAATTTAGCTAGGCAGGGAAAACTAATCTGAATGCTGGAAGGAAGAAGGTGGAGTCAAAGAAAAGCCATGGAACCACCACTGGAGACAGATGCACTGAAACTTTGCTGGTAGGCCACGACCTTATGGTGATGCACAGATTAATGGAGATGGGTTGAATTAAGATGTAAGAGGTAGCAAATAAGAAGCTAGAGCTAATGGGCCAATCACTGATTTAATTGATACAGTTTCCGTGTGGTTATTTCAGGTCTGAGCTGCTGGGACGAATAAGTGATCTCTTACAACAGTGTGGTATTAGTGTAAATTAGAGGGCAATTGTGTTCTTGTAAGTTTGTTTATGGAAACAGTGTCACTAATAGCAACAGCTCCTCTTTACCTAGGTGTAGAACTTCATCCATACCTCCCTTCTCCATATAGGCCTTTTGTCTAGCTGGAGCTTGTGCATGCTGTCAAAACCACTGTGAGTTTTTATACGCAGGTCCCCCTTTGTGCCTGGAAAACATTACCAAGTGATAGGTTACCTGTTTTTGAGCTGCTGGTCAAGGAGGCCTCATAGACCCCCAAACATTGCAGAGTAGTTCCTGGCTATCCCCATGAATTTGAAAGGAAGACCCCAGTGCTGAAGATACCACATATGTGAGTCAAAGAACATGGAGACATCAATACTGGGGCTGGTTTAGAAGTTGCACCCATACTGGTTAGCCTTCACTGTGAAGGGAGATGTTGTGCACACTGCCCAAAAAGAAAGGTAATTATCAGTTTGGACCTTGTGAGTAACAGTAATGGGCAACCTGGCAAGACATGTCTAGTAATGGCAAAAAGGTCATAGTATTAACCAACCACTTTCTGATTGAATTAAAGGGCCACTCCACAAGATGAAACCCACGTATGGTACCATTACTGGGGTCATGAATCTGTGTCTAGACTGGCTGTTGGCCCCAGAGAACCTACTATTATTTGCCAACTGAAAGAACAGAGTATTAAACTTGTATTATGGTGCGGGAGAATTGTCTGTATTCTGTCAATCATGATTTAAGTAAATGCTGATTGGCCATTAGCCAGGATGTAGAGGTGGGACAACCAGACAGGAAGTAGAGGTGGAGCAAGGAGAATAGAATTATGGGAAGCAGTCCTCCCCAGACCACAGAAGAAGCAGGATGTGACCTGCCCTGCTGAAAAAGGTACCAAGCCATGTGGCTAACATAGATAAGAGTAATGGGTTAATATATGCTACAAGAGCTAATAAGAAGCCTGAGCTAATGGGCCAATCAGTGTTATATCCTATGTAGACCTTCTGTGTGATTCTTTGGGACCTAATGACTGTGGGACATGTTGGGAGGACAGAACCCAAGCAGGCCCTCATGCTACAGTATTAACTTATAACTGTTCTTGTAGATTAGTGAATATCTCAGTCCTTATCAGAGATAGTTTTTTTTCATGATGTGGGATTCCTTTCTGTATGCTGTAAATATGTTTTATTATCATTGGTAAATAAAGAAGCTGCTTTGGCCAATGCCAGGGCAGAATATAGATAAGCTGTAAAACTAAACTTAATGCAGGGAGAAAGAAGGCTGATTCAGGGAGATGTCATGTAGCTGCTGAAGGAGAAGGATGACAGGACCTTACTGGTAAACCATTAATCTCATGGTTAAATATAAAATAATAGAAATGGATTAACTTAACGTGTAAGAATTAGCTAGAATTGTTGGCCAAGCAATGTGTAATTAGTATAGTCTCCATGTGATTATTCAGGTACGGGCATCCAGGAAATGAAAGTACAGTTTCCATTTACATTTTTGTAATAGATAACTATTAACACAGAGACAAACAACTAAGCAAGGTGCAGAGAATAATTGATTGTATGATGCTCAGTCCTAAACGTAAAATCTGTTATGCACCCTCCCGTCTGAAAGTCAAGCAACCATGGTGAGAAAGGGAGAAGAAAGATTGTAGAAGAAAGAGATAGCAGATGGATATAAGGAAATTATAATAACCAATTTTTACGATGATGTTTTGAAATCCCTTCTAATATTATTTACTTTGCACTAGACATATCATTTAGCTACTGTTTCTTTATTTCTATTATCTTATTATAGAGTTTTTCCATTCAATAAGCTCTTAAAGACACTGGTTGGGGATGATTTGTATTTTAACTGATTATATTTTGCACTTTTGCTTTTGTGATACAACTATATAATCTTCATTATTGTTTTTCAGTTTTTCTGATAAAAGTATAATTTCTAACCTTGATTAAGTTCAAAAGTAATTTCCCGGCTGAAATGTGTGTTAAATAATTATTTTTCTATGGAATAGAATATTTCTTATTAATTTTTTTATTTTTAAAACAATCTTATTTTACATACCAACCCCAGTTCCCTCCCCATCCTGTCCTCCTACTCCCCCCATCTTCTGTGCACTCCATCTCACATCCACTCCTCAGAAAGGGTAAGGCCTGCCATGGGGAGTCAACAAAGTCTGCCATAACACTTGAGGCAGGGTCAAGGCCCTCCTCCACCTTGGATCTAAGCTGAGCAAGGTTTTCCTTTGCATTCTGTCTAAAATCCACTTATGAGTGTGTACATACCATGTTTGTCTTTCTGTGTCTGGGTTACCTCACTCAGGATTTTTTTTTCTAGTTCCATCCATTTACCTGCAAATTTAAAGATGTCATGGGTTTTTTCCCCATGCTCTTGCATACAAAAGATCAATATAGTAAAAATGGCAACTCTACCAAAAACAATCTACAAATTCAATGTATTCCCCATCAAAATCCCAGCATAATTCTTCACAGACTTTGAAAGAACAATACTCACCTTCATATGGAAAAAACAAAAAACCCAGGATAGCCAAAACAATCCTCTGCAATAAAGGAACTTCTGGAGGCATCACCAACTTTAAATTTTACTATAGAGCTATAGTAATGAAAACAGCTTGGTATTGGCACAAAAACAGACAGGTGAACCAATGGAATTGAATTGAAGACCCTCATAGGAATCTACACACTTATGAACACCTGATTTTTGACAAAGAAGCTAAAATTAGACAATGGAAAAGAAGAAAGCATCTTCAACAAATGGTACTGGCATAACTGGATGGCAACATGTAGAAGATGCAAACAGATCCATATCTAGCCTTATGCATAAAACTCATGTTCATACGGATCAAAGACCTCAACATAGATTCAGCCACACTGAACTTCATCCAAAAGAAAGTGAAAAGTAGTCTTGAATGCATGGCCACAGGAAACCACTTCCTGAATATAACATCAGTAGCACAGAGGCTGAGATCAACAATTAATAGAAGGGCCCTCCTAAAACTGAGAAGGTTCTGTAAGACAAAGAACATGGTCAACAAGACAAAATGGCAACCTACAGAACAGGAAAAAGTCTTTGCCAACCCACCATCGTACAGAAGGCTAATCTACAAAATATTCAAAGAACTCAAGAAATTATATAACAAAATATCAATTAATCTAACCAAAAATGGGGTACAGATCTACATAGAGAATTCTCAACAGAGGAATCTCAAATGGTCGAAGAGCACTTAAGGAATTGCTCAACATTATTAGCCATCAGCGACATGCAAATCAAAATGACTCTGAGATACTATCTTACACCAGTAAGAATGGCTAAGATAAAAAAAAAAAACAACCCAATGATAGCATATGTGGGAGAGGATGTGAAGTGAGGCAACACTTCTCCATAGCTGGCAGGAGTGCAAACTTGTACAGTCATTTTGGAAATCAGTATGGTGGTATCTCAGAAAATTGGGAATCAACCTACCTCAGGACCCAGCAAAACCATTCTTCGATATATACCCAAAGGTTGCAGACCCATACCAAAAGGAAATTTGCTCAACTATGTTTACAGCAGCTTAGTAATAGCCAGAACCTGGAAACAACCTAGATGCTCCTCAACCAAAGAATGAATAGAGAAAATATGGTACATTTATACAATGGAGTACTATTCAGTTGTAAAATACAGTGACATCTTGAATATGCCTATCTAATACATTTTCATATTGCAGTATCAAATCTACCTTTAAGTTATGTGACTATCCTTTAACTTTTGTGTTATTTAACAAACATTTTGAAAATTGAGTCTACCTCTTCCCCATATCCCACTCCTGTTTTACTTTTCATGGTGAAAGAATGTCTCACTATGTTGCCCAAGTTGCATTTGAAATCATTCTGTATGGTATATATATATGTAACCCTATCCATTTGTTAGTGAGTAACTGGGATTATAGGCCTCTATGACCAGATCAAGATCAATCTTAATATCTCATAAAGCAATAATCTAATTCTCACTGTGGAAAAGATGGAACATTATAATTTAAGTGAAGATTTCTAATATAATAACAGTTTTCTCTGTTATGCTTATGTCTCTATTCACCATCTAAATGTCTATAAAGGGTCAAGAGAGAAATCAGAAAAGAGACCAGAAAATGTCTTGAATTTGTAAAGTTATGACTAAGCTCAAATTTTATGCTTTTCCTGTCACTCTTACAAAAACATAAATATTGACACTTTTTCTTTAATGCTCTGAAAATGTGACACTCTTTCTCCTAAGCAAACCATGGGAATACACCATGTTGTGTGTTCTGATATTTCATTTTGTTGTCAACTGTAAATGATGCAGTTATTTTTTCACATACTTGTGATCTCTTTTTAAGAATATAAAACACTACCCCAAAATAAAGTAACATGATTTTCATATAGGATAAAATGAGAAAACTTTCCCAGGCAGAGATCAGTATGAAACTGTAGAAAACCCCACAATGTTACCAATTAAAGAAAACTGCAATTTATCATATAGTATTTAGAATCAGCATGGGAGGTAACTGACTGTTTTAATAGTCAAGTCTATTTATGAAACTCAGGAATCCCATTGAGTATATTAAAAGTGGCATTAAGAATACAGAGACTGAACAAAGTTGTGTGTCTTAGTTAGTTGTCTATTGATGTGAAGAGGCACCATGACCAAGGCAGCTCTTATAAAAGAAAACATTTAATCGTGTACTTGATTACACTTTCAGAAGTTTAGTCCACTACCATCATCTCAGGAAACATTATGACATCCAGGCAGGCACTGGAGCAGTGGTTGAGAATGACATCCTGATCCATAGGTTGGGAGAGACTATGGGCTTTGCATGGGTTTTGAAACCTCAAAGTCCACCCCTATGATATACATCCTTTAAAAAGGCCACAGCTACTTCAACAAGGTCATGCCTCCCAATCCTTTTCAGATAGTGCCACTCCCTGGTGACTAAGTATTCAAATATATAAGCCTACACAGGACATTCTTATTCAAGCCACTGCATTGCATGTCCTTCAGTTCCTGTCTGTCTGTCTGTCTGGGAGAATGGAAAACATGCTTTCTATCTTTTTTTTTTTTAACTTTTTTTATTTTTGCTATTTTTGAGACAGTGTTTCTCTGTGTAACAGTGCTGGCTGTCCTGAACTACCTCTTGTAGACCAGGCTGGCCTCAAGCTCACAGAGATCCTCCTGTCTCTGCCTCTTGAGTGTTAAGATTAAAGGCACGAGCCACCATTGTCCAGCTATTGTGCTTTCTACCTTGTTGGGCAGATTATGTGTTTATGTTTGATAAATGATTTGTGAATATAGTAGGCATTTTTTCCCACTTTGGCTTGAAGCAATATATCCACTGAAACACAATTCAATCCATCTCTTCTTTTGATGTTTATATCTAAGTAGTCTACCCATTGGGCAGGAAGGATGAAAGCAGGCTTTGCTCATGTAGTGTGATGATAGCTTCCTTTAGGTTTTCTGTAGTGAGAAACTTTGTGTTAAGCCATTAAGATATGTGTTTCTTTGCTAACCTGGGAAAAGCATATTCTATCTTACGAATTCAACTATTTAACGATACTAGAAGATGCCCGGATACTTGCAAACAGTAGAGTAAAATTCTACCAGGATTTGTAGATTAATCAATCAAGTGACTTGAACACTAAGGCAAATAGTTAAACCTTGCGATACGGAGAGCATATACATTGAATGCTAGTCTATGGAGTTCGGTACCTCTAAATAGACAAAAAAATCTTTTTGTTCCCTTTTAAGATTAACTTCATTTAGTATGGTATTTGATGATACTTAGTGGAGGAATAAATACTGGTTACTTAAAAATAATCATTTTTTTGAAAATCAATTTATAAACTGAATGAAGAAACAAAGGAAGTGAGTTTTCATATGGTTTAATCATCAATTAATACACCCAGACATATTTGCTATTAAAAAGGTCTCTGTTAGAAATGAAAATATATTTCATTATTTACGGGATAGTCAAGATGGAGGAAGGAGAGTGATGAGAGTGAGAAAAAAGTTGTCTTGATTGAGGGAGCCATTATGGGGCTAGCAAGAAACCTTGCTCTGGAGAAATTCCCAGAAATCCATAATTATGACCCCAGCTAAGACCCTATGCCTGAACTGGCCTTGCTCTGTAGTCAGACTGAAGAATATCTTAAATATTACCATAGAACCTTCATCCAACAACTGATGGAAACAGAGGCAGAGACCCAAATTGGAGCACTGGACTGAGCTCCCAAAGTTCAGTTGAAGAGAGGGAGGAGTGAGAATATGAGCAAAGGGGTCAAGACCATGATGGGTTCACCCACTGACACAGTTTACCTGAGCTAATGGGAGCTCACCAACTCTAGCTGGACTGGGAAGGAACCAGCATAGGTCCAAAGTAGTACCTCTGAATGCAGTTGACAGCTGCGTGGCTGAGGCAGGCTGAGGGGCCACTGGCAATGGCACCAGGATTTATTTCTACTGCTTGTACTGTCTTTTTGGGAACCTATTCTCTTTGGATGAATACCTTGCTCAGCCTAGATATAGTAGGGAGAGCCTTAGACCTTCCCCCAGAGCAATGTGCCTTACCCTCTCTGAGGAGTGGTTGGGGGGTCAGGAGGTGAGTATGTGGAGGGAATGGGAGGAGGGGATGGACTAGGAACTAGAATTGGTATGTAAAATAAAAAAAAGATAGTTTATTTTCTTTTTAAAAAAATCAAAAGGAAGTGAAAATATATAAAATCCTCACATGAAACATAAGGTAATATTAAGATATCAAAATACTTAGCATAAAAGGAAAAATAAATATTTTTTGAGATTTCTAGCTTAGTATAAATGGTGATGATCTAGAGAATATATATGCTTAACTCTGACATGATTATAGTCTCATATGTAGTCTATGTTTTCCAATTTTTTTTGGTTGGTTGTTCCCCACTAGCCAACTAGAGAAAGAGAATATAAAGATTATTGTTGGCTGTATTTGAGAAAACACCCAGAAATATGGGATAGAATGATATAACTCTGAGTAATGAATCTATTTGTGTAAAATCTTGGCAGGATTATTATAAATTTGAATTAATAAATGAATGAATAGACACTTAGAAATTTAGAGTGGACTTGTAACATCCATATGTATTTTGTGAATTAAAAGACATTAATAATTGTGAAATGATATTGAACTCTTCAAAGGATGATTTTTTTTATTTTCCATATAAAGAATATCAGCATGCATTTTTATGTGAAATTAATGTTTATCATTTCATTGCATTCTATGGGTTAAATCATTATCTCAGATCCATCTGAAGAACTACTTATTTCAAATATGGAGACACTGTTCAATTCTTGGCTCTGCTTCTTCTTTGCTGCTCAGTCAGACTGTAGATTTTTAATCCTTCTGCTTCAGGCTCTGCAGTAGCTAGGATTATAGGATTGTACCACTAGGCCAAGTTGTCCGGATGCTTTGTCTTCCCTGTATACACTACCTTTATTGTCTGAATTTGTAGTTTTCTCATTAAATCCTGGGATATAGTTCTATTAACTTGGAGGTATGATGAGTTGTTAGCAGGCAGGTCAGGAGTAAGGAGATTAAATGTGTCCTCTCATGACTCTATAGTCTGGGTAGATTATGTTTTAGCAAACCCACTGGTTCAGGATGAAGGGAGGCACACAAAATAGATGTTGTTCTACCAGGTAGACACACTCCTGGCCAGTCAACCCTGAGAGTTAGTGTGAGCCTCTACACCCAGGCTGCTTCTCCAGTGATGGTGCTGAATCACAACTGACTGATAAAGTAAGGGGTGCCATGGTGTTTAGGCTGAAGATACCTATTAGGTTAAAGAGTTTGCAATTATTTCCTAAGGTTACTCTCCATTCGTGAGCTCAGCAGGAAATAGGAGAGAGACAGGGGAACTGAATTATAATTTGCTTTCTTGGTGCCAATATTTAGTCTCTGTTTTCGACCTTTTTTTGATATTTATTGTGGTCATTGTTACTGTTGATACACGGACTGTTCTAATATTCCCCCCCTCAAGTTATTTTCCTACTTTTGCTTCCCAAATACAGGCTTGTGTCACCAAGTCTGACTATTTTCAAAAATTCCCAGTTGCTTCTGATATTTCTTCAACTGGGCACAGACATTTTAGGTAGTTGAATGTACAGTGGTAACTACTTCACATTTTGAGTCAAGTACTTCTGAAATCATAAAAATTATTACTGCTATTGCTTGGCCAGGAGAGGAAAAATCTTTCAAATGACATGGTATTTTCTGTAGAACAGGTTTCTGGATAATCAGAGTATCATCAAAGATAAACCAAGGGAGTATGGGGAGAAAGTTGCATTTACACCAACAAATACAGTGTTAAAAAATGGATTTGGCCTCTGTGTTATCAACAGTCTAAACTATAACAATAGTTTAGGGATCAGGAAACAAACCCTTCTGGAATTGAAAATACTGCTTATGTAGGGGAAATCTAGTAAAAATGAGCTACAGTATGGTGTGTGCCATGTAAAACAATACAGATACATAGGCTTCTTATGTAAATAAGAAAATAAATCTGAGCATGTGATAGAATTGGGGATCATTTGATATTTCCTCTACAGAGAGTATACAGTCATCTTGTGTGAATTAGCGTGATAACCACTTCTGACGTAAAGTGTATGTGAGGATTAGCAGACATACGATGAACCATGAAATAGAAGAGATGATTTGGGATCAGGCTAAATTAGACTATAGGTTTCTTCCAGTCCAAAATATAAGAAAAGATATTCTCTCACATGTCCCAATCCCCACACAGGCATAAGAACATACATGTAATTAAATTTAAAATAATCATAGTAATAATAAATTATGGTCTTCTGAAAGTGCAGTAATTCCCATGGCTAGAGCTGGATTCTTTTTAAAACCTACAATAATCAGAAGGTTTGGTCTCACATGGCTTAACATAACTCTGCTTCTTTTCTATAGTTCTGTATAAAACACAGATTACATGTAAAACACACACTGCCTGACTTTGATGTCAAGTTGCCAGACAGACCTGAATACTACATGCAGTAAAATAAATTTTTAATCTCCATAAACCTGAAGGATCCCAGATTTGCCTAAGGACACTGTCAACACCAGTGGTTAAAACTGCAGTTCTTCTCTCCAGTTCTCACTACGTGAATGAGAAATGACACTGTGAGGCCCAAATCTGCAACAGTGCACTTAGTTCCCAGGAATCTGTACTGTCAAAGTACTATACTAGGTAGCCAAATGTACACGGGCTAAAAAGACCTAGTTCATTTTAACATTAGAAGGAGTATAAGGAATGGGACTCCAGGCAGAGGCGAGACAGCTAGCTGATCAGAGTTGGAAGAGTTCTGATTACCATGTGCCTTACAGATTTATTACAAGCACACCTTTCAACTAGCTCAGGGGCCTTTGTGTGAGGTTATTGAGAAAATCATGATAAGATACAGAACATGAGTAAATGGAGGAACTCAGGGACATCCACACACATTTTCACTATGGGCCTTTAGTGGAAGCCGGCTCATTTTACAATGTTTTATTCTGGAAAGGGAAATCCCGGCAGCACGAATCCAGAAAGTATAAATGTCCTTAATTTATAAAGGCATCTTTAAAAAAGACATAAGCACAGTCAGGGGCAGAAATATGTGAAGTATGAAAGGGATGTACCTGACTCACGTCGAAGACAAGGGCAACAGGTAAACTGCTGTGCATTTTATTACAAGACCATATGTGTTATTGGAAGAAGCATTAGTGAGAAAAACATATAGATTAAAATTTTAACTAATAAATCAGAACATAAAAGTATTACATTAACTTTGGGGTGCCATACCATAGTTTATTATACATGCACACTGTGTGATATTTAAGTAAAAATAGACACATGTATCCTCTTTACCATGCTTGTACCTTTATGGTGAACATGGTGAAGCTCATTCTGGCTTTTTTGAGATGAGAATTGACTGAGAATTAGCTAACAATCATCATGCAGTGTATATTTCTACAATATACATTTGAAAAATCATTTCAAAATCAAATCTTCTTAAGATTTTTTTTCAGTAAAGGTAAAATTGCCCTCTGATGTAGGAATGGAGCATGGGACGACATGTTGCAGCTTGGCAGTAAAGTTTACTTTTATTTTGCCAAATGAAGTGGGATTTTTAAAGTGTCCTGATGGCCTGTGACGTCCCTCCTTTTGAGGAGGAATCTGCTTCTTCCTATTGAATCTGGATGGACGTTCTAACATGGTGAACAGTTTCATCTGGTACAGGATCCATCTGAAGGTTTCCAGAAACACACATGAAAACAGAGACACCAAACCTGAGAGATCTAGGGGTTATATGGTGAGGTCTCATGGGAGCTGGAATAACTGAGAAGGGATCTGGGTGATAGCCATGGTCACTGTCAGACACATATAGAAACCTCTGTGCTGAAGCCAGAAACTATGCTCCCCATTACCATAAAACCCTGGGAGATGGAGCTGAGAACCATCTAGCTGATCCCCCACCAACCCCAAGATGTCTGAACAGTCACAGAAACATAGTCACTGGTGCTTTATCTTTACTTTGGGGGAACCTGTTATATGGTAGACATAGAGCTATACGTTTTGTTCCTGAAAATGTCTGGACAAAATTATATGTGTGCCATTGGTTTAGCAAAGGCATCTCAGGCCATGAGACGGACAATCAAATCTCTCAATAGGACTCAAGGAAGGTTACTACAAAGTTTTGTGTAACTAGAAGAAGCCTCTCAAACGGCCATGCCTGGGTACTGCATCTTAAACAGACATCCAAATTCCTCTTTCTGCTGCTGTGATGTGCTGGCAGTGCAGTAAATTGGGTTTGTGAAAAGAAATACTTCATTGTTTTCAGTCCTCAAGCCTTAAGCTGAAAAGAATCTTCCCAAAGAAACAGTTCCTAATAAGCACAAACCAACAGGCTCGTCTCAACTTAGACTTGATTCAGACAGTGGGATTATGGGCCGCAGGCTCTAGCTGATAAATGACTGGGTGAGACTCAGACTGCCGTAGGAAAGGATTATAAATCAAAATTTATTTTCGCTTTAAACTTTAGTTCATTCTTTCAGTATATAACAATTTTGTTGGACAAAAAGCAGCCCAAATCAAGCAAAGGACAATCTCTTATTAGGTCAACACACTTGTTTGAAAGAAAAAAATCATGAAATACCTGGAGTGACTTTGTATTATGTAAGGTGAACAGCAAGAATTATTTTTCACCAATTTTCAGAATTTTTATGTGAAGGATTGATTTGGTAAGTCAAATCTGATACCCATCCCATCAGTAAGCGAGAGTCTGGTCCTTTGCAGATTTTCCACAAACCTAAGACATCTTGCAGGTTTAAAAACATTTCTATTTTTACGTTTTTCTTGGAGTATATCAGTACACTATAAGGGAGCCAGACAATAGCATGAGGTCATAGGCAACTGTGCTAGTTGTAAAACACAGAACAGGTGCTAGCTGGCAATTTCAACAGGTAGCACAACACAGGAATCTCTGAGCAAGGACTGACTTCAGTGTGCCACCTCGCCAGACATACAAGAGCTGTGTGAAGCACCCATGCAGAGAGAATCATCTAGCTTAGTTTACCATGGCAAGCCTCAGACCTGGGAGGAAATAGCGAAACAACTGCTGTTTAGGTCTTGGACATTGTATAGTACTAGAGACATGAATTGAAATAACCACACACATTCTTTATTTCTCACCCAAAGTACAGTCTTACCAATAACTCATTCCGTGTTTGTCTTCCCTCTGTGCCAGTGATCAGACCCAGGGCCTTGCACATGGAAACGGTTGCTGTTCACTGCAGTGCCTTCTGCAGCACTCAGTATTCTACAGGGTACTGTTCTTTTATTCTCAGGGAGCCTTTGATGCTAGATGAGGCAATGGCAGGAGGTAATTAAGAATGACTTTCACCCGTCTTGATTGTATTTGGGATTCCAGGTCTAGTAGGCAAGTAGGCAGTAGTTTCTTGTTTTTTATTTATTTTTTGACAGGGCTTCTTTGTGTGGCCCTGGCTGTCTGGAGCTCACTCCATAGACCAGGTTGGCCTTGAACTCCCAGAGATATGCCTGCTTCTACCTCCATGGTGCTGGGATTAAAGGTGTGTGCCATTGAATTGGGTAGCATTTTCTATTTTTATGTTCATATACCTGAAGATGTTTCCTCCTTAGCCAATCCTCGGGAGTATTAATTTTGTCAAGGGAGATGCATGCATGTGGTATTTCCTGCTTGGAGCTGTGATGAAGTCTTCAGATGTCTTTATTTGCTTTAAAACTCTTTGGTTTTAAACTATATTGAGTTTTAAAATGTTGTTATGATCATCCAGCTCTTAGATTCACAAGGCATTATTTTAAGGAGTTGTTTAATTTGTCTGATGTTTCTGATATATTAATTCTTTGGTTTTGCAGATATTACTTGATCTCTGCAAATTAGGATAGCTAACTTTACTTTGCCAACATTGGAGAAGGCCACTGGTACTTTGTGTTCAAAGAAAATCCTCCTGTCTTCTGTAAATTGACTGTTAATGTGGAGTTTATAACCTATTTTAATTAATAAATCCAGTGTTTTCCTCTGTGAGTTGAATAAGCACTTTCATGTGAGCAGAGGGCATCAGAAGATTTAGTTCAAAGAGGCTTAGGATTTCACCTACCAAAGGCAGTTGCTTCAGACCCCACTGAAGCTTTGTCTGGCATTATGAAAGCTCAAAACCCTCTACCCTGCTTTCAAGTGAAAAGTAATGGGATATAAATTTTGCTAGGTAGATCTCTTAGTGATGCTTAAAGAGTTTGATTTTACTGGATAAATGAATTAGAAGGCTGAGTGACTTAGCATACTCGATACCTTTTTGCATACCTCTGTTAGGTTGTTTAATGAGGAAATTTTACTTTAATTGTGTACCTTTAATGGCAATAGAAGAATTGATTTAAGTTCTGACATGAGTCACTAGACACAGATGATAATTTGCTGACAGGTTTGAAACACACGGGCAATAATCTCCAGAGAGAAACTATTCTTTAATCTTCCTAGAAGTTCGAAGGTTTCCTTGAATAATGTAGATAAAATCTTGAAGGCAAGAGATGAATATAGTCAGGGATTATTTGAAGTACTGGATTGGTTTTGCTCATCATGCATTTAAACAAATTTTGAAAATCTATTCTCTGTCTTACATATTTATATGTTTCCCTCAAGAATTATTTTCATGTAAATATAATTCCCATAGATGCATTTTTTGGCATATTTTAAATGCTGACATTTTACAATAAAACTGTTTACATAAATTGTGACATGGAAACGGGGGAATTTAATGACAGACTGATTTAATTTCCACCACTTTTCAGATTAAATAATGACAGTTTTCTTGCTAACCTTCAGAATGTCATATTTTGGCCTTTACCCTTGTACTTGGGTTCAAACCTCTTCTGTTTATGTACTCATGTCATTATGTTTTAAATAATCTTTATAAAACATGTCTTTGTGTGATGTGGGATTCCTCTCTGTATGCTGTGAATATGTTTTATTATCATTGGTTAAGGAATAAAGCTGTTTCAGCCAATGGCTTAGCAGAGTAAAGCCATGCAGGAAATCTGAACAGAGATATATAGACAGAGTAGGCAGAGTCAAGGAGATGCCGTGTAGCTGCCAAAGGAGTAATATGCTGGCCCCAGTAAGCTACAACCTCACCCCAATGCACAGATGAATAGAAATGGGTTAATTCAAGATGTAAGAGCTAGCTAGAAATATGCCTGAGTCATTGGCCAAACAGTGTTGTAATTAATATAGTTTCTGTGTGATTATTTGGGGCTGGGCAGCCAGAAAAGCAAGCGTAGTCTCTTATTACATCTGTGTACATAATAGGATATAATTGCTTCAATTCTATTACTCAGTACCAAATGTATAATATGATGCTTCTTGTGTGGTTGAAAGCCTTTTATAGCCTTAAAAACAAAATCTTTCCTCACTTGAGGGAGGCTGGGGATGAATCTCTGGTTTGTACATTATAGGCACATCATCTACTTTTGTAGAATATTAGCTAAAATGTGTTATCTTTGTTTATGCTGTAGAACATTTGCTTAATAATGCAAAGTTGTGTGACATTCTTTTATGTTGCATTTATTT
Source organism: Ondatra zibethicus (assembly GCA_004026605.1). Classification (NCBI taxonomy): domain Eukaryota; kingdom Metazoa; phylum Chordata; class Mammalia; order Rodentia; family Cricetidae; genus Ondatra; species Ondatra zibethicus. The sequence goes on from PVIU01000694.1 coordinate 266,134, forward strand.
AACTCTGTGAAGCTGTGTTACTTTACCTGTCTAAAACACCTGATTGGTCTAACAAAGAGCTAAATGGTCAATAGCAAGGCAGGAGAAAAGAGAAAGGGGCTGGCAGGCATAAAGATAAATAGGAGGATAAATCTAGGAAGAGATGATCTAAGGACAAAAAGCAGGAGAGGAGGGTATCAGGGACCAGCCACCCAGATAAACAGCAAGCCACTGACTTAGAACTAAAGCAAGGTGCACAGATATAGAGAAAGATAAAAATCCAGAGTCAAAAGGTAGACAGGACTTTTAAGTTAAGAAATTCTGGCTGGAAATAAGATATGTGATTTGTTTGGGAGCTGGGTGGTAGGTCCCCCCAGAGTCAAAGAGTAAAATATACCAACTACATCTATCAAAGAACTACACAGTTTTTGATTTTCTGTTTGTCATTGCTTTTGTTTGTTGATGTTTTTATTTTTGTTGATAGTGGTGGTGGTGGTGATAATGATGTGTATGAGAGATACCACATCATGAAAGAGAGACAGACAGAGAGAGAGAGAGGATTTTGGGCAGGGTCTCAGTAGTGTAGCTGAAGTTGACCTTGTACTCACTGCACAGTTTTGGTTGATCTTGAACTTCTCATCTTCTGTCTCTACCTTCTGTGCTGAAATCACAAACATGAAGCCGCAGAGATGACTTTATACCTTAAATATATCCATACATGCATCATTAACATGAATGAATATGTTGTAATTTTTGTGTTTGCTTCCTTATACAGGAAGGTCATGAGGTATTACTTGATGCTTTGGGGGTTATATTAAGTGTTTTAAACAATCAAACAAACCAAGTTTCTTAGAAAAATTATTAAAAATTAAGAATAAAATTTTGTTGGAACCAGTTATGGTTTCCTTAATACCAATGCTCAGAAGGCCCAGGATAAGGGATCTCTGTGGAATTTAAGGCTAACCTGGTTTAAACAGTGATTTCTTAATTGAAGATAACTAACTCCTTTGCTGTTGGAAATGTATTTCTTACTGAGATGAATTTTGGTCAATAATTTTCATATATTTGATAACAAAATTTCAAATTGATAAAATCCAATTATTTACCTTACTGCCTATTGTTTTCAATTTTCTTGACACTAATCATAAAGGATATATTAAGTACTTAAAACGATAAAGATTAGGAGTGACAAATGCACCTAATGATTTCACAGCATTACTTCAAGTCACAACGCAGAGCTATTCAATAAAATAGTTTAAAAGAAGCTATGGGAATCCTTATCATTGGCCTTTTTCAACATATTTAAAATGTTTGGTTTCCCATTAATAACGTACTTGGTTACATTGGAAACAACCCATATAGCTATTTATTGAGTATTTGTTCCCAAAAGTTCCTGTGTTAGAAGATTGGTTCCAGCCCTAACATTGTTGGAAGATGATGGGAAAGCTGATGAACTAGCCTAGCAGGGGGAAGTTAGTTCATCTGGGCATGTCCCTGAGGAGATGTTCAGACTCCAGCACCATCTCTCTCTGTTACTGCTGTTTTCTTTCTCTGCTGTACTTCTCCTGTTTGAATGTCTTCCTCATCAACAGAGAAGTCAGGCAATCAGGGTGAAAGTTCTGGAACTTTTATCCAAACAAATGCTTCCATTTTTTAAGCTGATGGTCTCTAGTTGTTTCTGTTTTAATAGCAATAGAAATCTCATTAGTAAAAGAACAGTAGGTAGCTTCAGTTTTTGTAATAACAGAAAGCTCACTAATGTAAAGGTCAATATGTACTATTGTTATAGCTGCTCGAAGTCATTTTTTGTCATGCTTTTCCCAATGTGTACTAAGAAGAGGAAAGATAATCAGCAATATTATTAGACATGCGTATGTATGTGCTTAAGTCCAGTGCTTTCTATAGTGTTCTCGCGGGAATCTAAGTTAAAATACATTATTTTTAAATAGTGGGATAGGAGGAAGAAAGCCTGTTAAACCATGATGCAGATGATAAGAGAGATATGTATTAAAAGGGAAAAAATGAGGTCTTATGGCTTGTACTAAGTTCATTATAAATTAGAAAATATTTTCTTGTTTTGAGACATTTATATTTTTTAAAAAAACATAAGATGTTAAGTTTCTGAGATTGTGTGTGTGTGCTGTGTGTTTCTGTGTGTATGTTCGTGTGTGTATATGTTCATGTGTGTGTGTATGTGTGTGTGTATGTACATGTAAAGTATTATGTTCAACTCAGATCAAGTTTGAATTATTTAATCAAACAGTGGAGTATTTAAGTTTCTTTTGTAAGTAGGACAAAAATCTTTTGTGAACATTGTGCCAGAAGTGTCCACTAAGAACTACAGGCAACTAAGGAATGCTGAAGGCAGGAGAAATAGTTTCTCTGGGGAAAAATACACCAATGGTTCAGTCCTAAAAACATTCATGCAAGTGACATGATACCTACTGAGCAGGGTAATTTTATAAACACACAGATATTTACATAATAGTAACTAATGAGAAAGATACCACAAATTTAAAAGAGATGAAGGAATCGTGTGTGAGAGGATGAGAGGGAGGAAAGGGGGAGGGAGAAATTAAGACAAGCCAGCTATCAGGATTATATATTAAGAGACCTAGTGGGATAGAGATTCCATGCCCGAAGTCTTATTAGAGACGAGAGCTTCCATTGCTTGTGTGCTGTGTATTTCACTGTTTCATGGCTACACAAATTCTGAGTTAGGCTTTGGATGCAATCCTATTTGAGACTTTGCCATGATAATTAACTGCTAAAAAATGAATATGCGGTACCTTAACTAGCATCTCGGCCAAGATTTTTGTCTTCACAATATGAAATCTACAGAGCTTTGATTATCCCAGTTTGCTGTGATAAATATGACAACTAAAATTCCCTTGGAGAGGAAACAGCTTATTTTGGCTTACATGTTATTCAGTTCCTCATTGAGGGAAGCCAGTGCAGGAGATCAAGATGGGAATATGAAGTGGAGACCATGGAGGAATGTTGCTCGCTGGTCTGATTTTGGGCTGACGGTTAGATACCTTGGTTATATAGTGCAGACCTATTCTCCTAGGGACAGTCCTATTCCTTGTAGACTGAGACCTCCCACAACTCCTTCATCAATAGAGAAAATGCCCCACAGATGTCAGCAGAGGCCAGGCCTGCGGAGTCCGTTTCTCAGTTGAGAATCTTTTTCCAAGTGTATCACATTGACGACTGAAGAAAGGTTGATGGTGACCAAATTGAAATGCTCAAACTCTGTTTCCCAGGGCTCCCTATACCTGTGGGCAGCAATAAGAGAGCATGTTTCTATTTCATACTTTATCAGTAAAGAAAAAAATTCTGTTAGCAAGTCAGTGGAAAAGTTGATGGTTCAAACTCTAAGTCAATAGTGACAGAGATGAAAATGTCTTTTTTTGTAGGTTTCTTTTTTCCCCTCCAACCATTATTATGACTAAAAATAAACTTTCACTTAAAAAATGCCACACAGAGCACACATATTGCAGGACAAGAGTACACATTAAACTGTCAAGCATGACAGCAGGCCACATGGGCTTCAAGAGACATTTTGTGTAGTGTGAGTGGTTCCCAGTTTTGGCTCATGCACTTGGATTGTGTTTGCTGTGCATGTTTCTGCAGATTGAACCTGATTTTATTATATGCATCCACAATATGCATGGCCATAAGATGGGAATTTTCCCCTAAAGTTCACTTTGAGGATACTCTACCATATTAAATATTCACCCAGGACCAGTTCAGGCCAGTTCAACCCTTCTACATTGGTACACAACGTATTAAGAATATGGTTGAAGTGAAACTTCCTGGGTTCAAACGTTATTAAGGGGAGGACACATTGATTCCATTGTTTAAACGGGAGCATTAACATTTCAGCACAGGTGGGTGTTTTGGATTGTTAATGGGTTGATATGTAAACTGTTCAGATAGAAAAGTGAAGGCACAGTATATGTGTATGATGATCCTAGGCTGCCATGTGTATTATTAAAGAGGACTGTGTATGTAAACCAAGCCAACACCTACATCTACCATGATGTGCTACCTAAGAAGCTCCTGGGGTCCCACTGCCCCAGCCTGTTATTGCAAGACTTGTTTGTTGGGAAAAAAAAAACCAGAACACGTTTGCTTTTATAGCCTTCTTATAATCCTTTGACCATCATGGAAAGTAGATCACATTTATGTAATCATTAAAGGTAGTTGGAGAGACACCTCATGCCTCTAGATCGAGAGAACTGGAACACCGCACCATACATGGAGAAAGCTAAAGGCAGTGAGAACCAGAGTAGATGAGCATTCTCCCTCTCTGTTATCCACATTCTTTCTTCCCCATCCTTTCTACATTCTCTTGTCTTCCTTCTATCTTTCTTCTCTCTTTTCCCTTTCTTCTGTCTCTTTCCCTTCCCACCCTCACATTCTTACTTCCATGTTCTCCCTCTCTTTCTTCTTTCCCTTTGCACCCTCTTTCATTCCTCCTCATCCCCTCCCCCTCTGCTCTGCTCCCTCACTCCTGCTTCCTTTCTTCTGGAATCTGCACTCAGGGCTAGACTTCCCCAGCAAGCTGCATCATTAGCCATGTGTTTTGTTGTTGTTTTTTTTTTTTTTCCTTTTAACGGAAAGCAATAAGAAGACCGTGAAGGAGGAGGAGGTAATTGACAGTATAGCACACCACGGTCCTACTGGTTTAGGATAATTAACTTCCCATTAGCCTAGGGAGGCCATCTGCATTGACCTTATGTAGAAACAGTCCTTGGCAGTGAAGGAGAAGCTTGGACCAGATGTAAACACTGATGACCCTTTGCTGCACTGGGGCAGAAGTGTAGTTTTTGGTCAGAATCCCATACCTCTGGCTAGAAGCAGGCCGTTAATCACAGCCTCCAGGGAACCAGGGTCAGAGCGCATGGCTCCCACAATTGCTCATCTGTCCTGTTCTATGGAGCCTTGCCTTGTAGCCAGTGGTCTGGCCACAAGCTTCCTGAGCCAGGAGCTGTTCAGAAATCTAACCAGGCAGTCAAGAGTAAGATTTTGGGGCCCGCACAGTGGGAGGATGAGTGGCCTACTTACCCAGGTTACACGGAGCAGCTGTGCCCCTGTTCTCTTTGGGGTATGAAAGTAGACCACATCTATTTAAGGCAGACTGAAAAAATAGTCACCCAATCACATAAAAGTAGCATAGTTCAAGATTTTAAATTTAAAAGTCCTAGGGATCAAGCCCAAGGTATTTACAAGTGCTCTCCAATAGAGTTATAACCACAAGTCCATAAGTCATTTTTATAAGGGAAATTTGCTAACATCATTATTCTATGAGTGTTGTGTTTCACATAGATTGACTTAGAACTTGTTTTTTTTTTTTTTTTTTGTTGTTGTTGTTGTTCTGCTCACAGTGAGAGTATATCTCCATTTATTTTGGTCAAGTCAGAATCCAGATTGGCAGAGCAGGATGAGAGGCTCTACTACTTACAACATGGCATTCCACCAGATGGCTAGATGCCAAGTGAAAACATATTGGAGAGGGAGACGGCTCCTTTAACAATTCTCAGCAATGCAGGCTCTGGCAGGCATGTGTTCTTGGCAACATTTGTAGGCCTGGAACCCACAGTCAGTGTTAAGAGTACCAGAGGCTCTGCCCGGCGATTTTCCTCCACTGATCACACACTCAGCTTGCCTCTTTCAAGCACTACAATTTGAGCAAGCATGTGCCGATTGTTTGTAATGGGTAGCTGGCTTCCTTTTTCCGGATTAAGTTTGCATTAGTACTTAACTATCAGCTCTTCCACCCTATGGTGCTCATTGCTGGCAAAGGAGATGCTATAAATAACTACAAATAAGTAGTAGTCCATGGGCACTACTCCATTGGAAAGGAGGTTATTGACCTCAACAAGGTTGAAAATACTGTTTGTACATATGCATTTAAATGGAGTGCACTCTTAATGGAGTGACCAACTGTCAGCATTCTTTCTTTGGTGACTGACAAGTGTGGAATAGGATGTTCACTCTGCTGATTCTTCTACACCAGATGTTTCCTAGGTTGTAGGGCAGTTTATGATAGGTTTGTTATACCAATGCCCCATGCTTGTATCAGCTGGATATGGTTAATGATTAAACAAAGTCATAAATACATTTCAATAAAAAAAAACATGTCCTGAAATCAAACAATCCATTTTCCCCCCTTGTGTACAGGCCGACCAGTCCACGAGTCTTCAGTGCTTCTTGCTTTTCAGAAGTTTTGGTGTTAGAACTGGCTCCGGGTTGACACCCCTGCTAACTGAATGCTTCTCACTGGTGATTATTGTAAGAATCCCACCTCCAGTCCTCTATTTACCAGGTCTACCATGTTTCAACTGCAGTAGCTGAGCCTGACAATTCCATATTTGTCATCCCCTGCATCCTTGAGCACTCTGAGTGCATGTGTCTTCACAGTAGACAATGAGGCCATCTAGGACATCTCTTGGGGAAGCCTCGGTTTTGCATGTACAATACATATTAACCTCCTATCTCCTCATTCACTTCTCAGCTTACAGAATTTGCCCTATACATATGCCTGTCAAGAGATCATCTCACTATAGAAAGAAATAAAGGTGTTGCCTTCCGAAAACATTTTTGGCATTTGGTTAGATGTGAGGTCTAGGTAGTACATCTCCAAGCAAGCCCTGCCAGCGGGCATCAGCCTGGCCAACATGAACAGAGATGTTCTTTCTCTGTGGGCAGAAAAGACAAGGCCTTGTTACCTAGATCATGCCTTTTATGGCTGATTTCCTCAAATTAACTGGGTTCTGAGTTTTGATCTGATAGAATTTTAGACTAGCCTATACCCTACTCCCACACCTATTCCTTCTGACCAAAAACATCACCACTTGTCCTGAGAGGGCCTAGCATGAACATCTTACTCTTTCAGAACTCTGCTTGGAACCATACAATCAGATGGTAAAATATGACCCTAACCTTCATAAATATATGGCTTTCTACCTACTTAATCATGATGTTTAATTCCTGAAAATTTCAGTGCTGCCACTGTTACCACCTAATCCAATGTAGCAACCATTGGTGAACTGATACACCATTGGCTTAAATTTGGCATTAATTGTCACCTGTAGTACCTGGCTTAGTCATCATGGTTTGTGTACATGCTGAAGAAGATTATGTCCCTTTCTGAGGCAAGGTTTCACATAGACTATGGGTATGACATGTTTTATGCTAACTGTGCCTTTGTTCACAAGAATGTGGGCAAAGGAACAGCAGAAGAAAATGTGCTTACTGAGTCTTGTGAGGACATGGTTGTGTTAGAGAACAGCTGGAAAGGTATTTGTATGGAATCTATGCATAGGGGAGGCTAAGGAAAGAAAGGAAAGCCAATTATACATTCTTTTCAGTCCTGTAGTCTGTCAGCAAAGTATACCTCCTTTGTTCACTGGTAGGTGTATGAGGAGATGGAAGGCATCATTGAATTGCAGACACGTGCATCCTTTCCATATGCAACTGTGAAATTTTTTCCATGTCTCTAAGTAACAGTGTTTCACAAGTTTTAGCTTCTGTGCTTCTAAACTTTTCTTCATTGCAATTTTTCTAGTGGTGAAGTTTAAGATCCCAATGACATGTTAGTGTAGAGGACTTCTGGGAGTTATCCAGGCACTGTGTTGGAAATGGTCAAAAGCTAGATGAGATGCTAATACTAGCATCAATCTCCTTAGCTTTTTTATAAGGTGTTTGGAAAATGAGGAAAGCTTTCTGAATATCAGAGCTAACACAGCTCTTCAGAGAAGTATTGAAGACTGTGTATGTGCTGGCTCTGGCAGGGTATTGGGCTTTGGGTTCAATATCCAGCACTAAAACTACATGGTTGAATATTTATAGTGAATTTACATTAAAATGTTTTTGACTTCCCGTTGGAGCTGTTTATGGGGGCAAAAAGAGTTGAAATTTTTTTTAACCTCAAAGACATTCTTGAGGTGAAAAAGAGATGTTTGGGTATTGATTAAAGTTTGCATCCAGCTCTAATGAAGATTTAAAAGAACTGGCAACATGCCCTGTTGTGGGAACTCCTTCAGCCAGTAGCTTTTAAGATACCAGCCCACTTGGGCATGGTCTCATATATTATAAATGCAGCTGTAAAGCTTGCATTCACTCTCTCTTATGGCTGCTGGATTCAGTGGTTCCTGCTTCCCATTTGTGCAGAGGAATGTGATCTGTGAGTCTACCACTAAATAAGTAACCCTTTATTATACTCAATTTTGAGCTAGTGTGGGATTTCTTTTTACCATCCATCTTCAATGCTCCAATATAGAGCACTTGTCTCTTCCTTGTAAAGCTCTGGGTTCAAACCTCAGCACTTAAAGTGAAAAAAAAAGCGTGAAGGAAAGTCGTAGAGTGAAAAGTTATGATGACGTGTCAATGACAGTCATACTAGGGAAGGAAGTCACTTATTGAATGACCTGAGTTCACAGGTAGGAAACTGTTTTCCATGGTGGAGTGACAACATTGGTAATGTTAGGAGGACGACTCATAGTGAGTAGTACTTGTCATTGTTTCCTTTGTGTGTGTGTGCCATCAGGGTAGGCTTGTACACATAGGCGGCTCTGCATGCTAAGGAAGAGCTCTACCTATGTGCCACATGTCCAGTCCTATGTTTATTTTGAGACAAGATTTCTAAGTTGTTCAAGCTGGCCTTATAATCACTTGTAGTGACATGTCTTTTATTTGCATCCCTTAGCTACAGGTGTGTGCCACCCTCATTCTTTTAAACATATAGTGTGGTTTCATGTAAAGGATGTTGGATCTGGGATGTGTGTAATTAGCTAGCATGCAATCTAATTAGCTAGCATGTAATCACTATCTTTGGATCGTGAGTTTCTCTTTGTCACTTTGCCCTAGTACAAAGATCTACTTCCATAATAATGTATCAATCCATTTTCAATCACTTAGATATGTCATAAATATTTTTTTTCTATTTACATCATCTGAGGTACTTTCAAAGTTCAGAGTTACTGTCAAAACAGCTTTATATATATTCTTGAACAAATGCTCTGAAGAATTTAACCAAAATCAATTGCATTATTGATCCAACAAATTCAATTCAGTAGGAAGAAAATATCACCTGCAGAATCACCACAGCTGTGAAGTAGTTGGATATAAATATGACAATGTTTGTAAAGCACCAAACTTCATGAGGCACTGGTAAAACAGATCAAAGATTGAATTGGGTAGATAGTTCATGCACAGCACTCTGAGGAACAACATTGTAAAGATATAAGTTCTCAGGGCTTCCCTGGGCTCTGAATGCAGCTGTTGCCCAAGCTCTGCAGCCCACTATCTCTAGGCAGCACATGATCCTTCTATTAGTGTATACCTCCAGAAATAGAATCTTTAACATACAGACATATTTCTAATTGCCTGTTCACTGTGGTATTATTCAGTTTTTAAAATACAGTCCTTCAGATAGTAAACAATTACTGTCCATAGACACATAAATGTGTAAAGTAATAGTGAATTACAGTGGATACCATAAGTTGGGGATGAAAACAATGAACCTCAGTCAAGGAGTAGCAAGTTGTAGTTAGATATGAAAAATAAACTCATCTTATTTATTAGTATATATATGCTAATTATCTTGAAATACTTTGTTCTGTACCCATATATCATAACTGCTTCCTCCCCATAATTACATTTGATTATAGTTTGTTGAAAAGCAAAATAAATGAATAAACTACAACAGAAATTTCAAAAGCATAAAAATTAAGAGTGTGTTATATGGTGACAGAAGTCAGCTTGGGAGAGAAAACTGGAAAAGGTAGAACAAGAATAAAGCAATATAACATCAGATTATAATGTATAATGACTGACTATAAATCCACTCAAGAAGATCAAAGAAAAATATGAAGAGAATAGACAATTTTTAAAAATAATATGAAGAGCATCGACCAAATTTTTAAATAATTTACATGTAAACTCTTCCTCAGCAAGATGGAAATAAGAATACCCACACTAGAACTGAACTGAATAACCTGATTTCATTCCAGAAACTCGAGGAGAGGAGACCTTTACAGAGAAGAAGCATGAGGACATGACCTCACATAGGTCATAGGAGCAACCATAGGCAATGCCATCAGAAAGAAGTCATGTTGATTGTGGTAAGACATGTGTTTGTACACTTTGGATGCCTCATCTCTCCATCTTCTGGAAACTAAAACTTCACACTCTGTCTATCCAGAGAAAACTCAAATAAACAAATTAAGGGTTGTTTTTACAAAATACTGATCCCTGACCAATACTTTGTCAGAAGTTACAAATTTAAGAATCTGTGACAAACCACAGATTTCTAAGCACATATAAAACCCAAATATCAAGGAAAACTGGATAATTAGAGCAGATTAAGATGTACAAGTGGTTAACAAATACTAGAAAAAAGTCTTGACAATCTTAGTCATCAGTAAACGGCAAGCCATGCCCATGAGGAAGACATCCTTTTGAGGAAATCATGGAAGAAGAGACGTGACTGAAGCTGCATATTGAGTTCCTAGGCATAGGCCCTTGACCTTTGTGGATTTGCCGTTCATTAGTCAAGAGTGAATGCAGTACTTTAGCTTTAACTTGCTTGGGGACAGCAGCCTGTTCTACTTGTCTGTATTTTCTCAGTTTTAAGTTGCCTTCAAAATTCAGTAATGCTAAAGTCTTGAATTAGTTAAAATATTTAATAAGTTGTAAATTGGCAGTAAATTTCACTTAATACACATGCACACACACTCTTCCCCTTCCTTTTTCTGTCTGTTTGTCTCTCAATTGAAAAGTCTTATAATACAGCTGGATATAATAATACCTAGGTAATAAGGTATTCTTTTCTAGGTCATTTTGTCCATTCTAAGATCTTAAAGTCTTTCTGTGTTTGCACTTGTGGATTTGCTTTGTGTTTAACTCTCTGTCTTAGGCCCATAGCATATTTTGAATTAATTTTGCTTATGCTTACAGTAACTGCACAGTAATATTCTGTGCTCATATTAATGCACGATTTTATTTACCACATGTCTAGAATGACCATCATTACATTTGAAAGTAAACTGCACAATATATTTAGATTTATTTAAAAGACTGTACTTTGGCCCAATATTACTGTTACTATTTTTGTATGTAGTCCAGTCTGTCCTCTAAGTCACTAAGCTACCAAAGATCACCTTAATTGGTTATCTTCCTGCTTTGGGTTCTACATCTGACATGAGAGTTATGTGCCACCGTGGTAGGTTCTACTCTCATTCAATAACACTTTCTCAACATTTACAGCAGCACATACCAGGTTTTATCTAGTAAGACAATGATTATATTGATGGTAAAAATGAATTCATTGTATTAAATTATTACAGAAACTTTAAAAAAAGACTTTAATTTTTGTTATGTGTGTTTCTGTGCCTCTGTAAGTGGGTACATGCCCATGACCTTAGGCTCCCACAAAGGCCAGAGGCTTTGGATATTCTGATGCAGGAACTGTAGGTTGTGTGCAACCTGATGTGAGTCTTGGGAACTGAACTCTGGTTCTCTGTAAGAGAGGAATACGCTCTTGGTCACTGAGCCATGTCTCCAGTCCCAGACACAGTTTTCTAGCTTGAATTAACTAAAACTATGTTGTCAATAAAGGTGGCCTTGTACTATGAGCTGTGATATGTTTCTTTTGCAAGGAGGCTGCTAGTTAGTTCCCTGCTGATTAGCACCGAAATAATCACACAGAAACTGTATTAATTAAAGCACTTCTTGGCCCATTAGCTCTAGCTTCTTATTGGCTAACTCTTACATATTAATTTAACCCAATTCTATTAATCTGTGTATCACCACATGGCTGTGGCTTACCGGCTAAAGTTCTGGCATCTGTCTCCGGTGGGGCTACATGACTTCACCCTGACTCTGCCTCCTTTCTCCCAATATTCAGTTTAATTTTTCCTGCCTCTCTCTATTCTTTGCACAGGTACAAGACAGTTTCTTTATTAACCAATGATATTCACAACATACAGAGGGGAATCACACATCATGTTTCATCATATTTAATTTCCTTTATATTTTAAATATAATTTTTGTTCTTTCTTTTTACAAAGTCGAGATGATTTTATTAGGATATAGCAATTTGTATCTCATTTTCTATGGCACAGAGTCTTAAGCCCACAGTGTTTATTGAATAACTATAGGATTATAGCTATTGTTTATGTATGCACTGTGTTATCAGTTATTTTCAAAATGTTTGAATTTCTCCTAGTTTGCTATTTTAGTAAGATTTTTTATTGATTTAATTTTTTATTATTTTATCTTCTACTTTTTGTTTTATTTCTTATAATTATAACACTTCCTTTTATTTGCTTTCTGGGGCTTAGATATCTTGCCCTTAACTTGTAGTTTCTTAAATTTAAACTCAATATCATTGTTTTCAAAACTGTTTTTTCCCAACATATTTAGTGCCACAAATTTCCTTTTAGTTACATCCTTAAAATGAAGCAGCAGAATATTTTTATTTACTAGTTATTCAAAAATAATATATTTAGTTATGGCTAAAGCTTCACCACAGACCTTATTGCCACATATTTTAAATTTGTTCCTTTGTAGTTAGAGAATATATTTATGCTTGTTTTCAAAGTTTGATTTGCACTTTTGAATTTTTATGTTCTACTCTTAAATATTTCAAAATATCATTTCGTGTATAATATAAATCATGCAAATGTATATTTCTTTCCAAAAACTGACCTTTGCACAATATTGTCATATATTTTTCTAGATGGATTAGAATTAGCATAATGTATCATTATGTCTTAAAGAGTGATTTTCTACTTTAGAACTATGTTTTTTTGAAACCATAGGTATGTATTTCTAGAGTTTGTCATTTTATTCATAAATCTTATTTCCTTCACATTA